>JAODUE010055190.1:0-17382 GCA_027564755.1 Amblyopsis hoosieri | reverse complement strand
TATATATATACTATGAAACCATTTGAACAAAACATATAATTTACACAGATACATTTTCAAAGCTTTTTAATGGTAATATGTATTCCCAACATACAATTATATTACATTTCCCCAACATAATAACTTATTACGTATATATTCTAATTGACAAGATGTGCGTGTCAAACAGATGTCCCCTGATTTGAGTGAGACAGATGAGCATTTATAACAAACTAGATTCAAAAGCAGGGACAGTTGACATAGGTAACATATGCCAGGCTCTGTTCAGCAGTAGTCTGCATGTATGATCAGTGAGATCCAACAAGACTCAATCCTTCTTGTTATCTAGTTGTTATCTAAAGACGTACAACGCAAAATGTAAATTGCACAGCGAAACATACATGCATACAACCAGAAATTGATTCTTTGTAATCTCTCTGACTAAAGCATTAGTCTCAAATCAGTTGCATAATAAAGCCCAGTTTCTCAAGCAATTCTCTCAAATAGAGTCAACGTTTATGGCTTTGCACATTTTAACAAGTTGCCCAACACACACACACACACACACACGCACACACACACACACACACACACACACACACACACACACACACAAATAGCATCCACTATAGTTGGTGGGGTTATAAGGTTAGAGTTTGCCAAGTAAACATGATCAGATTAATGAGTTTGGTTTGATTTAATAACGCATAATCAAGATTGTATGAACTGTAGTAAAATGATAAATAAATGCACTAATTCGAATGACTGAGTCTTAGGGGGGGGAAATATGCTTTTTCACCATGTTTCTTTCTCTGTGGTATAAATTATAATGTGGAATACGAGCAGGCTTTACATCTATTTTAGAGGCTTTTATCTTCAAGATTGCTTTCAAGACATGGCATAAGCTTAAACATTTTTTTTGCCTAAATTAAATGGTTTAATTCTACAACTGCTTTCAGACTATTCAGACTATAACTGTAGACTAATCTTTGTACTGGCAATGTCAGTACTTAATCTTCCACAGAGCAAATAACCCTCCAGAAATAGAAGAAAAAAATAAAACCAACAACAATATTTCGTCATAATCATATCAGCCAAGGTGCGTCGGAAAGCATCCGAGAGAATCACATTACGTGCCATCAGGTTAAGCAGCCAATTGGCTCAACGGAGGTTATAGCGGAAAGACAAATGAGTTTAGATGTCAAACACACGGTGGGCTTTGCTTCGTCCGCCAAGCCTCGAGCTGGTCTGGCGGCTGTCGCCACAGATTGCAATTGGCAAATGCAGAGATTGTCATAAGAGAAGCACTGGAAAAAGCAGAGTCAGCGAGCCGCCTGTCAGTCAGGATAATTGACAGACAAAAGGGGAAACCACTGTGATCAAGGAGCGAGCAGACAAAAGCAACTGACTGCCCTCTTGCCCGCACCATCCTTTAGCTGTCACTTCCTCCTCCGACAGCAGACGGCACTGGGGGATATGGGGGTATCAGCTGTTTGGTTTACACTGTATGTAATCCCTTCAGTATACCCCCCCCATAAAAACCCCATAGACAGCTGAAATGATCAAAGCAGGACTATTTGCAGACACAATATGACTCCTGCTGTTAAGTTCCTTTCACAAGAGGGAATTGGTTCTTTAGGGGGAGGAGGTGTAATGAGGGATATCCACACATGGATTGATTATTACATTCATTTTGACCAGCCGCTATGGCACCCTGTTCAGCAAATTGAGTTGTCATTTTGCGTGATAGGAGGGTTAACACTTGGTTAGGGTCCATTATGGATTGAAAAAGGAAGTCAAATAGACTTAAGAGCATCAGAGAGAAGCATTCCTCTAAGAACGAACAAAAACGTCTGTCAGAGTCATGCCCTGTAAGCCGGGCTTTGTCTCCTGTGATGAAAAGCTTTTTCCCTTCAAATCATTAGAAAGGACGGTTGGCGGTTGCTTTAAGAGTGGCTTCTCAATTAATTCTGACTTTGGCTAAAGTCTGCAAACAGCAGATTGAAGTCCCACGTGTTACAACGCCTCTGATATTGAAATATCCATCCAAAAAGCAAACTTAATCAAATCATATTCTGTCTGATATGAAAATATGTCTCTTTTCATCTTAAAGTCAACAACCATCTGGAGCTATGAGGAAGTTGGAACACAGTTCTTATAAAAATATTGTTTATACTTCAAGAAGAAGGAGGAAGGATAAGAGGCCAGCCAGCAGGTTATATGACTTTTAAACCATTTGGTTCAGCTAGTAATGGTGTCTCTCTAAAAAGCACAGAACCTGTATGATGACTACACTATGGTCAAATGTTTTCCACAGAAGAGTTCCACAAAATTCAGCCAGCGCAATATGACTTGCTAATCCGGTTAGAGACAGACTAAACAAATGGTGGTCAGACTTCAACAGCTATTCAGCTATGCAAAAACCCTCTTCCCCTTTTGTTAATGAAGTATCTGCAGCACGCCTGGTCTATTTTCTTTGGTGAAAGAAATGTGCAAAATAAGCACTTGTGCGTTAAATATAAACTTTGGTGAAAGTCAAACGGGTTAAAAGCAGAAAGGCCCAGGTCAGCATTTGGCTGACAATAAGGAGGTGGGCAGTGTTCTGAGCACACACTAGCACACACATTGAGAGAGCTGTCACCTCTTTATCACCCCCTCCTTTAAGCTAAGCAGCCACCTCTGGCTGACCCTTACGGCCAGGGTTCAGGCTGTTCAGCTGTGGGGGGCTTTAGCTGCCAACAAATCCCCCTCGACTGCCGCTCATCTGCTGGGCTAACAGACAGCAGCTGGCTAAACCAAAGCTACACAAATCAGAGTTACTGGTTACTGGAATACTATAACAGTTTAGTAATGTTTCAGTTAATAAAATCCTTGAAATGTTAAACTACATTTGCTGCGAAAAACAAAGTACTCTTAAAAATTTACAAAAAACACAGCAGAAACCCTTCCCAGAGTCCGAACAGAAGCATATGTACATTTTAGTGCACACACACAGAAATAGCAGGTACCATAAACAGTGTTGGTCACATTACCTGGCAGACTTCATATAATAGTTTGTAATGTTCCGGAGGCTTCTGCAGGGCACACAGGCTGCATCCCATGTTGGGGGAGATCACACCATCCAAGCCTCCCCTCCGGCCACAAAAGCAGGGAGAGACACAGTTCTATCTTCTACTATCTATCTCAATGAATCTGAACTAAGGTACACACAGACTACCCCTCTTCTGTTCTCTCCCTCTCCCTCTCTCTCTCTCTCTCTCCCTCCCTCCCTCCCTCTTACTGTCACAGTAGCCAGATGAATGACTTTCGCAGGGAGGGTTTACTCAAACGCTGCACTGTCCCATGCTCGTGCACGTGCCTCAGCAAGAGCGCACGCTCACACACATGGTCGGGTCTCTTCTTGACACTCTCACACACACGCACGCACACACGCACGCACGCACCTCCCCTAACCTCACAGCACACAGACGCGCACACACACACACACACACACACACACACACACACACACACACACACACACAAACACCCCTCCTCTTACCTCACAGCACACAGACACACACACACACACACACATATATATGCACCCTCTGCTTCTCTGGCAATCTTCACCCACTTTCTGAGGTCAGAACCAGAAACCCCATTTTATATTACTATCCCCACCCCCCCTCGTGTTTATTAAGCAGATACTCGTTAAATATTCATGAGGGAACCAACTCATGAATGGGGTCTGTACAGAGTGGGGAATGACTGCGATTATGCCACATTAAGTCTTCTTAATTAACAAGCGTCCTTACAGTCTATTGTGCAAGGACCTAGTGAGTGACAGGCAAGCTTTTCACAGACATGACAAAACAAATCTGGCTGTCTCTCTAGAGACCATGTCAGCAGTAACGGTTCCAGACATCTCATTTATATCTCCCAATGTGTGACAATGAGTCCAGCTCATATTGTATTAGTGCTAGGCTACATAAAAACATTAATTTATGATCGGGGATTAAGCACACAAGTATTCGTCAAAAACAATTCTACATATTTCATATTATTTTTATTAGGTCGTTACTTTCATAAAAATGGTACCATGTTAAAAAGGTCTGATGTTGTCACATCCTGCTATCTTGCTCTAACAGAGAGCGACTCAGTAAGCATTCCGTCCTCTGTGCATTTCACTGAATACTGTCAGGAGCCCCACCGAAGAGCAAGCAAACAGCCTTAACGTTTACGCAGCCACAGAAGAAAGACTTCCAATCCAATGGAAGGTCTGATGTACAGCCACAAACCATTCCCTGTGTCATCATGGGCAGCCATTGCCCTGCCCGTCACAGGCTGCCAATGA
The DNA here is from genome assembly GCA_027564755.1 of Amblyopsis hoosieri. Taxonomy (NCBI): domain Eukaryota; kingdom Metazoa; phylum Chordata; class Actinopteri; order Percopsiformes; family Amblyopsidae; genus Amblyopsis; species Amblyopsis hoosieri. The sequence goes on along the minus strand of JAODUE010055190.1, from coordinate 13,067 downwards.
TGACTCTATTACACAGGTCTGGCATCACCCATTAGGTCTGGTGCCTCGCAGCCAACCAGAACAAAATGCCAATTAGGTCTGAACAACAAGGGCGCCAGGCGGCGGTGCTTGTAAACGGCACAACAACTGGTGAAATCGTTACCCTGTCGAGTGTGATGCCAGTAGGCAAATAGTCAGACACAGTGGTCTGTGCTCAGAGGGTTGGGGGAAATTGGCCTTGTGAAACCATTCGCAAGCTCCAATTTAATTTTGCCTGAAATTCTAGCGTACTAGCATACATCTAGAGTATGTCTGATTGCCAATTGTATTCCACCTGTTTCAGTTTCCGCCGATGCTCTAGCAAGCTGTTAACATTATGATTAGGCTAGATGACACATTGTCTAAAGTATATGATTCCATACTGCACAAACAATGACACTTATACTGTGTAGATAATGTTTTTTGGGTCTTACATGAAATGTTTTTACACCCTCACCCCTACATCTTTCACCTATAATTGCAGGTGACCCTATAACTGAAAGAAAATACCAATAAGGGTAAAGTCCATATGCTCTCTATAGATACAACACATTGGATGGAGTTGGCCCATCTCGCTATGTGCACATTCATTGATTTCAGGGTGGGCACATTGTGCTTTCCCCTCATAACAAGCTGCAATGGCATTCTCTCCCCATGTAATCTTCTGGTTGCTATCCTTTGCAAGCCAGTCTGTTTGCTGTCCTTTGGTCTACTAACCAACAATGGGCTTCAGATGGATACTCATCTTTCAGACCATGTGGTATTACTTCAATCAAAAATATCCCAAGATAACATCTATAAAGTAGATGGATTTCATGGCAAGAAAAATTCCCTGGGCAAACTAAATATTCCGGTGTTACTATCGGCTTTGCCTTGCTAGATGCTTGGCAGTAAGTTGGATTTAGAGTACCGTGAAAACAAAATGCCATTCTTACATTTGATACACATATTGCCTTAGGCTATAGGTTCAGATCAGTTTTGATCTACACCCGCTGAAACCTGGACCATTACAGGTACAAATATCTGGTGTAGACAGTGGTTTTCCCCTTTATCCATTATCCATAACATTTATGCTTCGAGTGTGTTCACACGTGCCATGGCTGTTGCAGTAGAGGTTTAATATTACCTACACTATATAGCCTACACACAGAATAAAAATGTTTTACATGCGTTTTGCTAATTTTCAAGAGCATGGTCTTGACCAGAATGAACAATATACAAAACTCTACTCCAACTCTTGTTGCCAAATGATGTAGACATTAAAAAAGGAACACTGCCAGGTCAAGATGAAAAAGCAAGAGAGATTCCCCAGTCCCAAAGGCAAAACGGAGATTGCATTAAAGTTTTGGCTCTGATCCATTATGGTGTAGCCAATGACACAGGGACTTGTCACAGTAGGGGTAAAGAATAAAGGTAACAACGTCATGCGTCGTGTTATCGGGAACATTACCCCATTGTGGAAAAATGGGTGATGTAGTCAAAGAAGTCAAAAAGGGCTTTTACACCCGTGCATCTGATCTATGCTATCTGCGTCATTCATATTCGTATAGAGGCTGCCTGATGTATGGTTAGTGTCCCATGAACACCTGTTTATTAATATTTAAATACAGCCAACAGTGAGATCAGATTATCATTGTTGCTTCACACTTCCATGTTTAACTCGTATCTTATTATTTGGTTGGTCATAACAATGCACATTCTAGACGTACTGTAGATCCACTTCAGGTCTTTCATCACAATCCGTTAATGCAACTACACCTCAACATTTTCCCTTGCAACAAGGCAAAATGCCAAGCTATTTATCTGTCCATCACGACAGACAGTCTTCCAACCTGGATGGAATTACACTTTTCAAGGAGAAAGGCCAAAGAGAGGGGGCGTAACAAGGTGTTGTGCCTGGCTTGGCTGAAGGTGACGACGTGCTAACACGTGAAGAACCTGGAGACTGATGGCTAATAGTGATAGCACAAGTGGAAGACGTGAGGTCTCAGGTCTCAAATGGATAATGTACAGTCCAGACGGGCAGTGGGAGGGAAAGCCGGCGGAGCAGCAAGAACAGGAGATGTGGAATGGTACTCTGGAAAAGCAATGTGAATTATCTAGGCTCCTTGTATTAGAGTAGAGGGCTGCGATGTAGCTAGAGAGGTAGTGTTTTACACAATGCCTCGCAATTTTCTCAGTTTGGGGAAATTGCTTTCAAAAAAGGTATTTAAAACAGTTTTTGATATAAAATTCTCTTCCCAAATGTGCCATGTACCATATAAATACTCTGCGTACATGTGTTCAAAACACCCTGAAAATGATAAAATCCCGTAAGAGAAGAGTTTAGTTTTTTTTAATCAGAGGAACCAGCTGTAGGTCTGCTAGTAAACCTGCTAGGCAAGTCCACAACATAGACGGGGATTAGCATGGTCTGCACTCGACTTGATTTTGGCCTTAGCGTAGTCTCCCCCTAGAGTTTACCTTTGTCTTGAGCTCCTCCTTTCAGCCCTGTAATCTGTAGAGGGTATTAAAGGAAAGCAGGGCTAGGGCGGCATTTAGTTGATGGAGAAAACATGTGAGAAGCTCTATAAACGAATGAGTGAAAATGGTGAGCACTAACAGAGATGTTACAGCGGAATGTAACACTGGTTCAGCCCTCAAGTCCACAGCTTCCTTTGCTCAACATTAGGTGGCATAATAAAAAACAGTAGAAAACGTTAATCAAGTTTACAAATTCAGATTGCTGTCTGGATTAAGAATTGAAGAATACCAAACATAAAATACCTTTAGTAAAGTAAAACTATACTGGATTAATACTGTGAGTTGTGCACCTGCCCCAAGCAAGATGTTAATTTATCGTTAAAAGTCAGTGGGAGGATTTAATGCTGAAGTAAATAATCTATAGTCAAAGGGTTTAAGCGAAGTTTAAATGCACTTTAATGGGCTGAGAAATATGGGTAAGGAGAAAGAGATAGAGTTTAATCTCCAGTTCCACCGTGGGGGCCCAACTGATGAAGAGTGCGTCAAATGGGCTCGTGCACACTCCTGTGTGCGTGCGTGCATGTGTATTGTGTACATAAATCCACGTCTGGAACAGCAGGTTGTGCGTAATGCATGGGACAGCTGTCATCTTTGAAGCGGTGTTTATTCTACATGCCAGATCCTGAGTCAACCAAGACCACAGTCAAACGAGGCGACAGCTACCGCAATAGTTTAATTGGAGGCTAGACAAAGTAATAATGCCATCACTGTCATTGTCAACCTAAAGACTACACTGCTGAGATGTTAAGTTAGACTACTGCGGTGTGTTCTAATGGTATGATGCAGTGCCTGAGCTGAACATGATGGCCAAAATGTCTGGAAACCATGAATTCACAAGCCTCGTGATTATTAACAGAGAAAAAACAACAACAACAAAAATTGCCATCATGTTTTGCTATCTGGCAAACATAAAACATGCTTGAGGAAATAGTTCGGTAATGGGCAAAACAGCAGAGGAATTTGTTTTGGGTTATTCACAGAGACAGCTTAGAGAGATAGTCAGCATTTCACGGTGCGTTTGGCAAAGTACGACCTTTGCCTATTTGTGTCATCTTGGATGGTGGAGAATTAAACAGGTTTTCACTTTTCTCTGAGGGGAGAATACAAATTCTCAAAACGGTGCTTTCTAATGGATGGCTTTTTGACAAGGGCAGGGCATACAACAACATTAAAATGGTTCTGATGCAGAAAGACTATAGCAAAGATGCATAGAGTTTATCCAGGGCTTGGATATGGGCCAACGCAATTAACGTGTCCTACGTCCTGGCTTCCCAGCGACCCACCACGTCTATCAGGGACTTATGGATCTAGTAATAAGCATCATAATAGGGATTGTAAAATAACCATCTAACCTTTGCTACTATAAAAGCCGTGGAAGGGATTGTGTGATAGTGAGCTGTAATAAAACATTATTTACAGCTAATTATCCAAATGCCACGACATTCCTGGAGAAGATAACTCATGGCACCTGTCAGCGCTGTTATTAGGAGCAATAATAGCGGCAATCATATATCACTACTTCTCCTGTACTGAGAATACTTCAGCGCCAAGCAGCTTCCTTCTGGGCTGCGCCCATTTCAGGGAGTTCAATAGGGCTAACGTAAGAACAATTAGTTGTTGTTGATGATAATGGCAATGAAACCAACTGAATATAAGAATGAAAAGTTTAGATGGTATAGTTTAAAGCAGCGGTTCATACAAAAAAAATGTGTGTGGCAATGTGTCTCTTTGTCCACATATGTTTGTACATGCTATAAGCCGAAGCAAACTACATTTGTATAATATAGCTACCATTTTAATTATAAATAAACCCCCACAAACTACACTTGAGGTTTACAAGTTTCAGGGGTCACTTGTTTTGGGGGGGGTCATCAGCGTGGGTGGCATGGCTTAGCGTTTCTGTGTTAGCGGAGGGGGGCGGGGTCATTTGTACTGTCCCATGTGTCGCTCTAGCTAGCGAGGGGAAAGCTACTAAAGGGTGAATTACGACTGGGGGGGATTGGGGTCCAATCTTAAAGCTCCACTCTCGTTACATTAAAACGCTCGTCCAAATTAAAAGCTCTTTGTGAGGTGTGAGGCATTTGAATGGTACGTGAATGGCATGCAAGGTGACATCACTCACACGTTCACTCACACGTTTGGATATATGTGTTGGAAAGCTGCCCGCGAGGGAAGCAAGACGAATGAGCTCACTGCTGTAGTACAAGAAAAATTATTTTTAGAACCCACCACAACCACTATGAAATGGTTAGCAATTCCAATAAATGTCTCCAGCAGTGGGTAAATGTTGTTATTAATGACCCCGGCCTATTAGTAAGCCTGAGGCGCTGACCTGAGTGAGGCTTAGTATGCAGTAACAGGAAATTCACCCCCGTTGTTTTCCCAGAGCTGCTGACCTATTTCAATGCAGACCACCACCTCCTCTTCACATGTGTCGGGCCCCATTGCCTTCTAGATTTCCACTTTTTCAAACAGGATTTTGAGTTGTGGTTGTAATTTTATACACGGCTGAGTAAATTTCTATGAAAAAAAAAAGGTTTTTTATTTCATAAGCGGTCTTCATGCTCAACTGAAAATGTATGTATAGAGGAAACTAAAAATATATAGTTTAATCTATAACAAAAAACAATTAGACTACAGGGATTTGTGAGATGACATTACTCATTCCAGAAAACGTGGTAAGTGCATTGTAAATAAATTCGATTTTCACAAGCTGGCCTGTCACACATCTGTTCAAGACAACACAAATGCAATTTGTCAATTCAATCTACTCCCGTGATGGCTCCCACTATCTAAATAATAAACTGATAAGCAAAAGGTTGTGGCTTTTAGAGTGAAGTGCTAATTTATTTAGTTTGAAGGTATAATTCATTTGTGTCATTTTACATCAGTAATGTTCTTAAGTACAATGTGTATTATTATACAATCAATCAATGTCTTTCAGAATATGCCGTAATACAACCATGGTAGGCAAAGGATATGAGAAGATAATGTTAACATTGCTACCATTCCTGGTAATAATCAATAAAAAAAAAAGGAAAAAGAAAAAAAACACACGTGTTGATCGATGCATTGATTGGAAAAACAAATGCAGCCCATTGAGCATATGTTCCACAACAACCCACCGTTCTGAACATAATTTGAACAGACAAACAAGCTAGGAACAGATTTTATTTCCTCTCAATACACAATGCTGGCAAAGGCCATTTCATTTTTAAGCCCCTGATGGGCTACACACGCATCACCTGGGGTATTGGTGGATTGGAGTTTCTCTGTGTCATTAAACCAAATGTAATTTCTTGAACACAGTTCCCACAAACATCAAAAAAACAAAAAAAAAAAACTATTAATTTGATTTATATTAAAAATGATAAAAGAAACCACACCAATTCAAACAGCTCTCATGCTCCCTTCCAAATGGAGGAGAGAAAAATAGACACAAGCTGTTAAGGGGCCCAAGCCTATCATTTGTTCCCAGTTCCAACATAATTTACCCTGAAGTGTACAGCATATGCTGCCATTACAGCACAATGCTACTGTAACGCTAAGAGGATCCAGTCCATTAGGAGAGGGAAAGTCTTGACAGACAAGTGGATAGAGAGAGAGAGAGAGAGAGAGAGAGAGAGAGTGAGAGAGAGAGATGAGGGTTTATGAGGAGACAATGCATGTGGAGGGAAAAAGGGAGAGGGAAGGGGGCGTTTGATCTCTGACCCTCCAGATCCCTCTGTGCGTACGACAACGCTGAGCTCAGAGACAGGATTAAAGTCATCAGGGGAGTAATGAGAACAGAGTCACACAGTCGTATGCCCCGAAAGTAACAATTAAGCAGCTTAGCCCTTCCCCTGTGTGTGTGTGTGTGTGTGCGTGACTGTGTGCCTGCATTGTGTGTGCGGCAAGTTCTTTATAATTGTTCGTCAGTATATTTGTACATGTTGCTGTTCTGTTTTTACCTTGTGCTTACTGAATGTAGTTTACCAGAGACAAAGATGTGTACAATAAGATAACAATGCAGCCAATAGATCCTGCCATCTGCAAAACAGGAGAGTAGCGCTATGAAAATATCTCAATCCTTGTCAAGAGCAGATCCAATCAGAAAATGATCAAAAAAAACTTAGACCTAGAGCTACTTCTACAATTCCAAAAATACGATAATAGGCTTGGTTACAAGGCTAACACTAGCCTAACCAATGCTCTAACCAGATCCGCTACGTCTTTTAAGATGAAATAGTGGCACAGCAACTTCGACAGATAGCTCTCTATTTCTCCAGTGTGATATCTGCAACTGGGTGACACAGGCGTAAATGTAGCATGCTAGGTTTAGCCTGTTTTAAGGTTTGAAACTGGCTGCGGTCAGCCCTGCTCTTAGTCACTTGCCTGTGACCTCCTCGACTCTCATATCGTCTTGCAGCACGAGCATCCACCGCGGTCACATTCTAAACGCCAGAAACCTTTATTTTTTTTTACAATATCTGTTTTAAATAAATATTCATAAAAACCTGTGCTTCGGCTCCAGCCCTAGTAAATAGGAACACAAGCAAAGCGGTGCAGACAGCACTGCGAAGGCTATCACAGCCTTCACAGTGCGCTTTCAACGTGTGGGGCTTCTGAGGGAGCGCCCAATTGAAGAGAGGTATTTCTGCTATGATCGTGTTCAAACATCAAGCTCTCTCCAGCATCGCTGACTCCGCATTTAAGTAGTTATCTACACACATCTTAACTCCTACTGCACACAACAGCCACCATCTAAGAAATTAGTGAAAAGATGATTTGTACAATTTTATTCCAAGGCTGTTAAGAGATTTCCATCTACCCACTCTTTACAATGGGCAGTAGACCAGAGGCATTAAAAGCTTTTTTATACAAGCCATGACAAGACCTATAGGAAGAAGCCAAACCACTGTTCTGCCCACAGTGGACAACTGGAACAAGCCACAATCCCTTCAGTCACTTCCAAATCCTATACAACACCTATACAGAAAGGCGCGCGATGCAGTCCTCCATTTAGATGAGAGGGCGTCAGGATCGACTTTCCCTGGCGGCACTCGCGCCGTTGTACTTCTCCATGGAAGTCACGTCCGCTGGTGCTCATCAACCCCCCCTGTATTTAACACATGCTTCCATTTACGCGGGGAGTGCGCGCGTGAAGCCAAACTCCTGCTGTAATTCAATAAAAAGACACAAAGACGGAGGTCGGGCGGGTTGGGACCACGCGCCCACCCACCTATATATCCCCCCTCTTCCACCCTCCCTCCCCCCGGACAGCTGAGTGACAGGGGTTACTCAGCGTCTCCCTCCTGGAGCGGTGACTTTGTACACGCCAGTCAAGCCCTGACACGGATCACTTGCTGCGGGCTGACTGGGGTGGGGGGGTGAGAGGTCCTCCACCAAGGGTCAGTGTTCCCCAACCCACTCCTGAGAGCCTCACACAACAGTAGGAGGACAGCAGCAGCTGGTAGTGGGTGGGGAAACGGGGGCTTTCCTATCAGCTTCAAGAGGCATTGCTGTCAGTGCTAGGATAAAGCAAGATGAAGTCAGCTATTGTATGCTGATACCCTCACAATACAGGGAATAGTTCTACATGCTACGCTAGCTGCCTGTTCCCTGTGCATGCTAAACGCCGGTGTGGCTACACAGCTCTGGCTCTGTATTCTAAGTTCAAAGTTCACATATGAGTGAGTGACCATACTACTGTGTCTACTGTGAAAAACGTACTTGTGCAGATGTTTCTTAATAAAGAAAAGCCTTTTAAGCCAATTTGCTGGTTACGTAAAAATTCTATAAGTGTAGACTTAAAGGTATACAGACACCGTAAGATAATACACTTGTCAAATTCACCAAATATCTCCTCACATTCTGCTACTATTCTCTGTGCGTGCTGAACTAATAATCTGATACTGAACAAAGTGGCGAACACCAACACTCACAACAACAACAACAATGGCCTCTTGGCTTCGCAATGCGTTTCAATGTGTGGGGCGGAGCTTCTGAGGGAGCTAGCTTTGATTTGAGCTCGAAGTTAGAAAACGTTCTGGAGAATTACTAACCGTGCCTTTAATATGGATTCAGAAATCACCCGTGCGAGGCTTGAGCACATCCCTCTCTATGTTCTCTCTAAATATGAGAGTAGTCCGGTTCCAGTCATTTCTTATCTCTCGCTCTCAGTCGACAGTCATTCACACTTCTTCGGAGCCCCCCTATACCCAAAGCACAAGATCAATTATTCCAGCTGAATGTTGGGAGGTAGGGCCGTATTGTATGCCAGTCACAGCTGGTTATGCTGCCAGCTGGAATAAATGACTGTAGACGGCTGGGTCAGTGAGGTTAAGCAGACTGGGGCCCGTGATAACAACCGCAAACGCTGTGACTAAGAGACTTGAGTATTGGCCCACACGTAATGAAGACCACTATGCACAGAAAACACAGTACCCAAACCTCACTGTTGTCTTTATTTTAAACAGATATATCGATAATATCAGTGGTATTTTAAGATGTTATATAAGATATGATGAGCTGATATTATAATTATAATATGCTTGCATACAGCAGTTATACTCTTGTCCCCATACCCTAAACAGCATCATCTACTATAACCATAAAACTATATAAAAACGTAACACACACTGCATATTCGGCACTGCACGGTTTTAAACCAGAGGCAAAAACACCCAGAAAAACAAACACATGCATTCATTAGTCTACAGGAATGTCCTAGCAAAAGACAGAAAATGCATATGTATCAGCTGTCATCTGTCTACCCTCCCACCCCCAACCTCCTCCTCATGTCTGACTCCGCCCATCCGGGGGTCTGTATCCCTGCGGGGTGTCATTAGCCATCCCAGGGTAGTCATTTCCCTTGACTCTAATTGAGGGCCACAGGTTTACATGGTCTTTCATTACCACCATTCCCACTACCCCCCTGGCTTTGACACTGTTGTTTCATGCCTGAGCAGACACCAGCTCCTAATGGGACAGACAGGTGAGCAGGGGAAGGCATTACTGAAGCGTACTTGACCGTGGCTCCGAGACATTACCGACTCAATACGACAGAAAGCTGTTGGCTGTAATGTTACTACTCGTTATGCGGTGGTCAGTCCCACATTCCATAGTGAAAATGGCGGCACGTTTTCTTGTAGGTTCACCCTGGTCAGTAGCGATAGATGAGCTGAAGAGCCAAGCAGTGAGGCGGTCACTGGTTGAAGAAAACAATTGAGCTAATGCCGTGAGCAGGGTGGCAGTCGCCAAGGAAACCAAAGAAAACTTGTTTCTGACCGTCGCCATGGCAACCCGCATCCCAAACATGTTGCTCAAAAGGGCTCTTGGGAAGGGATGATGGGCCTGCTGAAGACGTTAACACCAGCTAAAAGGTCATCCATTTTCCAGCAAATTGTTAGAAACTGAATAGAAATGACACACTTGAGACTATGATCAGAAACACTCTTTTACCGAGAAACATGCTGTACAATATCCTCCAGAAATCATTATTCCTATGTTATTTGCATCTAATTTAAACGCAGAATAGCATAGTTGTTATATGGCCGCCAATCATGGGTTCGATCCCCAACATACATACAAAAAGATTAAAGTGCTTTGACAGACAAAACACTCAACACAAATGAGAAGACGGTATGCATCATTGAGCGACATGTATAAAAACCCGATCCTTAAGTGTACTCAGTGCAAGTCGCGTTGGATAAAACCGCATGCCACCAGCTCTTGTTATGCACTGCTGAGCCGGGCTATGAACACGGTCACATGCATGCGCTGGGCTGTACAGCTGGATATGAGCGCCCACATTGAGGTGACCTGGGGTTGTTGTTCCGGTGAACAGATTACAGGTTCACATCAGAGATGGTGGTTGAGGGTTCGTGGCGTTTCGTCGAGCCATAGAGACAGCACGCCTGCTTGGCTGGCTTGACTTCAGCATGAAAGAGGCTTGTGGCCCAGGGAGCGGTTAGGAGCTCCAGATTACATCACAAATCTGCCCCAGAGCCACTGACCCCATGCCAATGCACACTCAGCATGGAGATTTGAACGAACACATGCCCCTTGTGATGCACACGTCTCAGCAATCGTGTTCCTCTAGTGACAACGTATCCCTGTGAAAAGACGCACAGCACAGACTCGCTCACACATGCATGCGCGCACACACACACACGCGCGTGCACACACACACTTGTGTTCATGCAGTCCAGACTAAACAAATGTGAACCATGCTCAAACTGCACTCATGATGCTTTACAAGGGAGGTCGTGCCATTTGTGAGGGAGAGTCCTCATTCGGTCACAGTCTACAAGGTCATAGCATTCACAGACAGTCAGAGGAAAAGAGAGAATGGAAAATAAATAGGAATAATATCGGCGAGAGGGTATCTCTTGCAAAAGTAGTAGGTTTGACTCAATCGCATTAAATCCGTCTTGTCGGCCTTCGGTGTGTTCTGTATAATGCTAGCACACCCCTAAAAGCCATTCTTCGACCGACTAATGTGATTCTCTAAAAGGAAATCATCTGTTTGACAAATAGCATGATATAATATCGTTCACCGTCAGTGAGGTAATATGTTTATGCGGTGTCATTTGTACAGCACAGTACATTGCCTATAATATAGTACTGCAAGGGTCATTTATCTAAAAATCCCAAATTAGTGTTCATTTTGAAGCAGTGCAGTGCCATTGTGAGCCTATGTGAGGTCATTAAATGACAGTTTGAGCTTTCGAGCAGAACCAGTCGGGCTCCTGTATCCGTCAAACATGTCTGCCTCCATTGTCACCGACAGATTATCCTGTATTCCTCACATAGGTGCTATACTCTCAGCGACCAGTATACAGAGCAAGGCAGACTGTATTCCACTGTCATTTACATATTACATATTCATGACTCATTATATCCAGACAGGCGGAGGGAAGCTAAATCCAGCAGCAACTGATACACTGAGAGGTGAAGGAAAAAAAAAAAAAACAGAAAACCACGCAGTGATAACGAGGCAACGTTTTGCTGAGGAGAGACGGATCAAATGAGGCCAAGAGGAACGTGTTTCTGTTTGAGGTGCTTTGGAGACACAGGTTCTAAAGAGTCATATCGCCACCTACTGGCTAACACTGAACATCAGCGTCAACGTAAACGGCACCCCACCACACAGGCATGGTACAGTACCACGCAGGTTATTATAAGCGCATTAAAAGTTGCACATTGTGTTGCCTTGCTTACGGCAAGGAAGAGAGACCCAGAAAACACAGAGGTAAGCCAGCAAAGGGATGAGAAAAGAGAGGAAAACAGTGCGTGTGTGTGTGAGAGGAAGGGCGTGGGGAGGGGCAATAGGGGGCAGAGTTTGTAGCACACTGACACATTTGTGGCAACAGCTTGAACAAGTGGTGTAAAACCCAAAGAGTGCATGTTGTACTGCGAGGGACTCTGGTGTTTACCTGCTACACTCTACAGCACGCCTTCAATATGAAGGAGAGGGGGATTTCATCACCTCTCTCTCTTTATCTCTGCTATCATCCTGTGTGTGTGTGAGTGTGTGTGTGAGATCTGGGTGTTCTCAGGCAGGAGGCCAGCACGTTATATAGGCTGGGGAAGGGCAGGAGTGGCACGGCTCCAGGCTGGCATGACTCAACGTGGGCACATCCAGGCCCCTAGGGAGAGTGGTGGTAGAGGGGTGGGTGTTGGAACGCATGCCAAACAACAACAACAACCAGTCCACGCACACTGTAATTAGCGCGTTCACTTTCCCCCGCCTGACACGCATTCATACCGCTTTACTCTCAGCGGCAATGACAAGCAGCGGAAAAGCATTAGCACTGCGTGCATGTGTGTGCGTGTGTGTGTGTGTGTGCGTGCGCATGTTGTTCCTGCAGAGAGGGAGCTGTGCCCAGCGTGGCGAGACCATCTCCCTCTCCTTGGGGGAGACTCTCTGGGCGCGCTGGAGTGACACCGCCACAAGCCCAACATGTTGCCATGCAACCACCAGCCCAGACCGTGGGCCCTGAGCAGAGCGCACTCTAAACCACATAGAGGAGATGCGCTGGGAATGTCCCCCTCCTTCTTCCCCCTGTCCCGTAGCGCCCTGCCCACCTGTTCAAACAATTGGCTCTGAGGAAAGGAAATGAAAACGGCCATTCTGACGTTCCCAAATCCCTCTCCGCTTCCTCCCTGGCGCGGGCTGTATCTACAGTTGTTACAGCTGGGCCCTGGAACGCTCTCGCCAAATAGGGAACCCCTCGTCCCATCCCCCAGAGAAACCCTTACACCTTAGGTTCATTAAGGTGGAAACGCTATCAGTCAAAGTCAAAAACCCTTATCGCCCATTTCCCCGCCTGCAGTTTGTCACGCCATTTACTGTGCACGTGAGTGTGTGTGTGTATGGACCACAGAAGGGAAAATAGGTCAGCGCTGTAGCAGTACGCCAGTTATTACTGTAATTATTCACCAGCCCCATGACACAGAAATTAGTTAGAATTTAAAACTGGGGGCTTTGGTGAACTCACCGAACCCTCGCTGCATTGTGGGTCGAAGTCTGTGTGTGCATA
>JAODUE010055179.1:0-17383 GCA_027564755.1 Amblyopsis hoosieri | reverse complement strand
ATATATAGGATTTGATTTATTGTGATCTGTTTAAAGAAAAAAGAAAAAAAGACCTTTGAAAGAAAAACATGGTTTAATAATTAAATAATTGACAAAAGTAATTATTTGACCTGCTGACTGACTGATTGTTTGACCAATTTACTCTAATCAACAATGAAGGCAAAAAGCAAATTTCAGAAATGACACGGAACACTGAGCAAACCACAGCTCTTCTTCTTCACCTCGAATAATTATTCTCTACGGACATAATGTGTCAAAAAGAACAGGCTTTGTGCTAGAAACCTGTCAGAGCTTGATAGAATGGTCTCCCACTGACCCTCATAGCCAGCCACAGCCCCGGAGGAGGTCTGGAGATGGTTCTCCTGCATAGGTAACTGTCTGCAGTTAATGAACTGCTCCCCTTCCCTCAGGGACTTCATATCATGGATGACAAAAGGCTGTAAGGGCAGAGAAAGAATGAGGGTTGGTGGTGGGGGAGCGGATCATGTTGGGAAAAGGAGAACAGGAGGACAAGGGACAGAATGAAAGAAAGAAGGGAGGAAGGAAAGATGAAATGTAAACAAATGAGAGGAATTAAGAGAACATTCAGTTTTTCGTCGGTCTTAGAAGGACACGCTACTCACAGAGGATTTTATACCACATTGCCTGCCAGCTCATGTGTTTTGGCAACGGCTCTTTCATCACTTTTTCTAGAGCATACATTTCACATCTCTTGTGTCTGACGAGCAAACCAAATAAAGCTTAACTCTGTGCAGGAGACTTAAAAACACACCTTTTATTTTTTTCCTCTTAGGTTAATGAGGCCTGACTTAGCCCAAGCCATGTTAACTGTTTGGAAATTTGCTGGCAGACAAATGCACTCGAGTGAATACATGAATTACACCATTCATGCATATAAATGCATTTAATATATTTCATGGTTCAAAGGTAGGATGAATAATGGAATGTCCCAAAGAGAAATAGGGAATTCAACTTTGGGAGCTTACCAATAACATTATTTAACAGCAGAAAGAAGAGAGCTATTGTAGTGAGTGTCTAAATCTTATTTCTTAGCCTAAACCTAAATAAAAAAACTAACTAAACCTAATTAAAACATGACTTTACATTACATTGTGTGGAGACTGATAAAGGGCAAATGGTGACATGGGCCTTGAACTCCTCAGTATGTGTTCACTTTGCCAGACGTCTGCATACCCAACATGCTATGGGAAACTTTATTCATATCATTATATAAAAATAACACAAAAAGTAAGGACGCTGAGAATGTGGGTTAGCCTCGCGAGACCATCCTGATCTCGCGAGCTTCAGTTTAATTTCTCCGTGAGAATCAGTCTGGAAAGCCTCGGAATCATTTTGAATGTGTCCGAGTAGCAACTGAACTTTCCAATCAGCATCGTGTTTATAGCTATATGGCCGTGGTTTTCCAATCAGCGTCGTGTTTATAGCTATACGGGCGTGGTTTAGGTGTGCCGACCATGGTGCCGACAGCGAAAACGACCAGATGATTCATCGGTCAAGTATTTTTTTGAAAGTACAGCCATTCACAAACAGTTTCAATGTACGGCTCCCCAGATGGACTTGTGACAACAATTACTCTGGCGTGTCAGGCATCCATGAAAATTTGGCCAAATCTTCATCTGCCAAAAAGCTTTTATTTGCTGTTAAGTTTTGTTTGGTGTTGTTTAATGGATTGGATGATTGAAGTCTGAAGAAACAAGACATATTGGCAATTTAAAAAGCGTGTGGAAGACCATACACAGCCACAGCCTGGCACCTCCTCCTCATGCTGGTCACAGGAGCAGCATTGCTTACCCATCAAAGAAAACCATCTTTAATGTGCCTAATATAATTTTTATTTACATATTTCACACGTGCAATTTTAACATATTCTACACACATAAATTACCTTATTAATACATACACAAAAATACAGATTTTGAGAAGGCATAAATGCAAAATGCTAAAAATGTAAACATGAGATATGCAGTTTACAGCTTAAGGTTTGCTGTATCTATGTAGGCCTAAATATCCCAGTTTTCCTTAAACCAAACAGTGGTTGAGCTGGTACCACAACAATGACCAGTCATAACAAGTAGAGTAGATTTAGAGCAGCCTTGGAATATGCTGCTTTGCACAGGAAGCAACAAAATAGATATCTGGTGCTGGTTCAACAAGCTAGTCCAATCAAGTGTTCAGTAACAATTATTTCATATTATAGATTAAACATTAATTTTATTCAGAAACTATTTGATTGTATTACTTTCATTTAATTACTTTGTAAAGCAATCCGGAATGTATAATTTTAAAGAAATATTATAGATATTGGTAATCTGTCCTTGCACATGGTAAAATAAGACATTACCATCTTTAAATAAAGATATATTTTTACCTTAGAAAATATTCAATAAATAAACAAGCTTTACCACATTGTCACCAGTCTTTCCAGAGAGGATGGCCCTGGCCTTGGCCTTAGTGAGGGGGAAGTATTTGAGGTACGCCTCGTAGAGGTGCCTGGCGAGAGCCCTCAGATCGGCCGCCTCTGGGTGAATGTGGTCCATGTCCGAGGAAAACTCTGCTAACAGCTTCTCCTTCTCTGCTTGGGGCATCCGTCCAAAACGAATGGCTGGGAAAGACACACGCACACACACACACACACACACACCCACGCACGCACGCACACACACACACACACACCAGTCACCTCTACTGTATTTCTCAACATCTCAAAACCTTTCCCAAGACTTCTTATAATATTTCTAAGGGCACAGAAGCCAGTTCCACTGGACTGGCTTCAAGAGGTTTCACATCAGTGGGATGTGGACAAAGTTTCAATTTTCATTGCTATATTTCAGTAGTTTCCTTTCCTTCCATTTTTTAATATTGCAAAAAAAGCTTAGTTTATAAAAGCCTTTCTTGCTGAATATAAAGCAAAGTTAAAATAGAGAAATATAAGGCTATGGGACTTAAACAGACCCTCAAGCATGGAATACTATTGTCTTTGTGTGTAAACACCAATTTCTTTATTTACAGAGCAGCATCTGTAACTTAAAATACCTATCTGTAACTTTAAGTTTAGTTTATTTATTTTAGTAAACTGGTGCTTATTGGGGTTGCCACTGTTACATGACCATAATTTGCAGACACAAGCGTATACCTATGTAGGCCAACTTAAATCCAACCTCAAGACTTATGAAAGAACAAGACTTGAGACTAGAGCACAGTAAGCTATATTTAAGATGACATTTTTTTTTAAACAGAATCACTTTGAAAATATCGGCATTACATACATTTTGTCAAATACAGGGCCCAGCATTAGTATACAGTAGGCCTATGCCACACCTAAATGTTTCTCAATGATTGCTGAGATGAGTCAAATGTAATATGCAAAGGACTGCTGCCAAACCTTGTTGTATAACCCTGTTGTCACATGTTTGAACAGTGATCATTTATGTCACATCAGACCAGCTAATGTCCACTGACTGAATGTCCAGCAGCAGAACTCATGTTGGAGGCCAAGTAAATAAATAAATAAATAAATAAATAAATAAATACATTGTTTCAGTGAAGTGAAAGAGATGAGTTAAGATCCAGGATTTAACACGAATGAGCCTAAAAATTAAATCTTTATCTTTTTTAAATTAGAATTCAGCAATGCCTTCTTCAATCAACCACACGTGATTATGAATGTGCTGCTATGTCATGCTGAATCACAAGTAAGTGACAGTTCAGAAGTTGGTTTGTGTTACATACACACCTTCAGCCAATGAAAGCAACCTACATGGTGTTACCACCTATGACTGGGCAACATGCCATGAGAGCTGACAAAGCAGGTTGTAGAACTGAAATCTATGCTCTCTTTGATTATCAGTCATTGATAATAATACATAGCCCTGACGAAGAATGATTAGAATGAGATACTAGTAGAAAGTTGGCATAACATTATGCAGGGAAGGCAAAGCAAAAAAGCAGAAAAAAAAAAAAAAAAAAGTCAGACAAACTCAAGTGACCTTTTATGCCATTGTGAAATGTAGTCCGTGCACATGCCAGAAAACACATTTTCTGCAATTGCGCACACAAGCAAGCACATGTGCAAACACACACACGCACACAAGCAAACACACACATGTGCGCGCGCACACACACACACACACACACACACACACACACACACACACACACACACACACACACACACACACACACAGACAGACAGACAGACAGTTAGACACACACACACACATTTCTCATTTTGTTATAGCCCCAAAGTTTTTGGAAAATATTATATGTCAAACAGGCCACAATTTACAGTACTACTTGCTAAACTGTACTGCTAAATTTGAAAAGAACTAGATTACATTAATAGATACAGTGATTCTGTATTCATCATTTATTAATTATGCACGGTTAAATCAACATTTCTCAAAGAAAATCCTAAGAAATGCAAAGTAGATTTAAAGAGGTGTCAAGCTATTTCACAAACACTTGCTGATGAAACAGCTGACAAGCTCGCCTACTTCCTCAACCTATGTTTTTGCAGATTTTACCAGCATGTCCCTCAAAAATGTAGTTTCACATGGTAAGTACTGTAAATAAGGGTGCTATGGGAAACAACACAATACTTGAGGGTTGCCTGCTGAATACCACAAAGGAAGTAACATCTACACAGCCGCTGTAGTATTAGTTTACTGCAGGCACTGCAGAGGACTGGCTTCATGAGAGGGCTTTTCTAGGGGCAGCCGTCTCAGAGAGGAAATAGGCTTGTGCAAATCTTTTGCTTGAGTCAACATACAAGGCAGATAATCAGTTCACACTCATGTTCAGTAAATGCATTTACTCCCTAAAGTAACACTGGCCAAAACAAATCTGCCTTTTTGATATTTAAATGTTCTGAAGTTCAGAACATTACAATTGCATCCATAATTTGGTATGTTTACAATCTGAACATGCCAAATTATGAATGCTATTGTTGAAAATATGAATATAACATTAGTAAACTAAAAGATGACAGTGAAGAGATTATTTTATCAGTTAAAGACGTCAAGAACGTGTTCTAGAATTGTTTGTAAAAGCTTTAATGATGAAAGATTTTAAATACAGTATCGTCACAATCCTAAATGACTGGATACTACTGTATAACAACATTTCAACACCGTAAATGACACATATTGGGGGGAAAAAACACCTCTTTAGCCATACAGTACATTTTAAAAGGAGTGTAAGGCGATATATGATTCTTACCGTTGTGTGACATTCCAACCATGAGACATTTCTGGAAGCGACAGTATTGGCATTTGTTGCGGGACTTCTTGTGAATGCGACAGTGGAGAGCACAGTGGTCGTAGACTAACTTTAATCTGATGGTACGTCTAAAGAATCCCTGGAAAGACAGGCAGAGGGAGATAATCACTGCATTATCACGCTATCTCACTACGTGAAGCTGCTCGTTCTGCATGCTCTCTGCAGAACACTTTTGGGGTGCCTTCATTTTCACATGATCAATATTAAACAATTCTGCAGCCAAATCTTTAAATATAGTAAAGCAGGCGGGCCAAGGGCTGTTATTTTTAGCTAGCTCATAGATAAGTATTTGTATCTTAAGAAGGTGGAATTTCAAGGGGGTTGAGGCTCCACCTAAATAAAGAATGTTCTGTGTTTTGAAACAATATAAGCATTAGCCTGCTTGGCTGACCCCTTCTCTAGCCTGCTTGGCTAACCCCTTCCATGCATCCCTTGAGGCCCAGCCAGAACAATGAGTGCTGCTGCAATGAACCATATTATCGCTCAGCCCCGTCCATATACTGTGTTTCCAAACAGAATGGTCAAACCTCACCTCAGGGGACAGATGCACAAGCGTTCTATATGGACTTGCTGACTAATCAAACATGATACAGGCTACTTAATTATACACGCCAAAGTGAATTGTACCCTTACATGAACTTACTATAGTCTAGGAGGGAATAATAACTACTCTCCATTTATACCAATATCAATTTTGTTCCAGTCAGAGTGTTATGTGAACGTGTGCATCAATTCTGTAGGTATACGACCACAGACAGAGACACAGACAGACATACATAATGAATGTATTATCAACCCTTTGAACTTTTTTTTTTTTTTTTTTTACATACAATATGTGTATCTAAAAGTACAATGGAAATACTTGCTGGCACTCATGTCATTATTTATATCATACTGGACGGAGGCAGGCTTGCAGTGTGCAGAGAAGTAGAGTGGAAACTTTGATGACTTGTGGTTAGGGTGACAGTCATCATCCAATATGTGGCCCACAGACGTGTGCGCGTGTGTGTGTGCGCGTGTGTGTGCGCGTGTGTATAAAATAAATGACTTGTTCCACCAACACATGTCACAACAGTCTTCATCAGTGGGCAGGGAGAGTCTCACAAGCAAGGACAGTGTCAAGTGACAGACAGTGACTGAATAGGGGAATGCGAAAGAGGAACACGCACATTGTGAAACATACCGTCACCTTTTGACCTTTGTTGACTACCAGTGACATACAGTATTTAGCAGAAATGATGGATCATTAACTATTTTCTATCTACGTCTATATCACAACATAATATTGAAACGGTCTGCGTCAGGGCTACCCCCCCTCGTCCGGTATTTGAGTGTTAGGTGTAGTTTTACTTAAAATTAAGTATTGACACCGCTCCTATCCTTAGAAGAGAGGCTGTTGAGGCTGTACAATGAGGGAAAGCCTCATTTTCGACATGCACATCGCACAAAGAATGGTTCACACAGTAACTCACACAAATACTAGGCAGTGGGCAACAATAATAACATATTATAATAATAATAATAATAATATGATATAATAAAGTATACACATATGTATACAATAATATGATATAGCATAGACATATTAATGCATCTTTTAATAAAAACAATATACACAGTATATACAGTATATACACCAACATACCTTACAGCCCTCACAGGCGTGTACACCGTAGTGGAAGCCCGAGGCTTTGTCTCCGCACACGCGGCACTCGATGTTCAGCGTGGTCGGAGCAGACGGGTCGTCGTGGAGCCTGGAGAAATGGCTGCCGTCTGAGTACTGTGGCGGGGACGCTGGCTCCAGCTTGATAGCACCTGACAATAATAAGAACACGCTGGTCGGAGATCATCTCTATGCGCTGATAACAGCACTGCCGTTGAGCGAGCTACGTGTTACACGTACGGCGTGCACATGTTACAAAAGAAGGAGTGAGCCGTGGCGTTTCTAAAAGGTGCGCTCGTATGTTTTTGCCTTCGGAGTTGTTTGTTTTTGACGGTGTGTCATTCCCTCACGTCTCCCAATACGAGAAAGTTACATGAATATTCTAAAGTGTCTTTCTATAATAAGGTATGGCTATATTGATCTACTGAAGGTGGGGGATGTGTGTGTGTGTGTGGGGGGCTCATAATCTATTATCTTAATCTGCATGTGTTTGAAGGTGGAAGGTAAACCACAGCGAACTCAGACAAACAAAATGTGTAAAGGTTTTCCAACAACGTTCCTACAACCTTTAATGTATATGCTTCACTGGGCTTTCCCTTCAGGTGAACAAAGACCGTGTATATTTAGAGAAGACATACCAGATGCACATATAAGATCCTTATCTTATCGCGCAGCACTGCATAACTCAAAAAAAAAAGTACACTGAAGAGAGCCACACATTTCCAATGAGGTTTCGACTCCTCCGATTAGGACAAAACCAGACAATGTAAGTAGTGCACGCATACTCAATAAGAGAGTTTCAACCCAACACCGAAACGGAATTGACAGATTTCATGTGTACAATTCTGCTCAAGTTCAACACTGTCTACATGTTTAAAAAAAACAAAAAAACAACTTAGTGCTCTGTCACAACACTGCATTCCACTGTGCAACGCGTCGAGACTCACTGTGCGCGTCCAGTTCCATCATCCGGTAACTATGCATGCCGCTGTAGTCCAGGTTGGTCAGGTGGTCTTCGCAGCGCGGCGGAGGGCCGAGGCCGTATCCGGCGGCGACGGAGGAGGCCATGAACGGAGGAGAGGAGGGGGAGATGGTGGCGTAGTCTAAGGTGGAGTAAGGCTTCATGTCCAGGGACTGGGAGCTGTCGTCCAGCTCTGACAGGTCCACGGCGCTCAGGCTGTAGGAGACGGGCCACGCCAGCAGATGCTGGGTGTCCACCATGTCTGCTGGGACCAGGAGACAGACGGTGTCTGGGCTTAGGCTGGGCCAATGACGTTTACACATGCATGTGACCTTGCTACCAATTACCACCAGTGAAGAAAGTGTGACAGAGGGGGAAGGAGAGAGAGAGAGAGAGAGAGAGAGGGAGGGAGAGAGGGAGGGAGAGAGAGAGAGAGCGAGAGAGGAAGGGAGAGACTGACATGGGGGTAGGCTGTAACCATGACAGTCTAGGGAGTGAGACTAAAAAACGACTGACAAGGAAAAAGGCAAAGGGAGAGAGATACACCAGCAGAGTGAGAGAGAAAGGAGGAGAGATAAAAGTAACCAGTGGTGATGTAAACATGAAAATATACACAATATATCCCATATCTCCCTCCACACACACACACACACACACACACACACATGCACCTAAACAATCTAGTATCACCCAAATGTGCGGTGGAATTCACAAAACAACCCACACACCCAGCACATGCAAACAGTGTGCTGGGTCTCCGTGGCCTGCTCAGGCCAGACTGCCCCCCCTCCCTGGGTGTTATCCAGTAAACAGGGAGGGAGCTATCACTGGGGAGGACAGGACGAACTCCGGCACTGACGCAAGTCTGCTCTGCTCAAAACACTCTTCTCCTCCTCTGTGGCTGTTTGAGTGGCTCGTGATGCCATTGCCCAATCACAGGACACGGACAGTAGCACGGTCTCAGCAGCAGGCATGCTAGTGTATTTTGGCGTGCTCGATGTTTAGTAGGACCTGTTATTAAGTCGTCGTTGTCTGCGCACGTACAGCCTGTAGTCTCACTCTTTCACTCACACAAATATCAATTGGCACCTTTCAAAAAATAACAATAAATATAAATATATATTAATAAAATATAAATATAAATAAATAAATAATTAAATAAATACAGTATATATAGCCATGGAAAACATTTAGAGACCACAGCACATTTTTTTTTAAGTTTTATAGTAAAATATACTGTAATGGTGAAATTAATAACTTAGAACTAGAAATATTCTATAAATAAAAATCTAAAAATTCACATACTACAAAAAATATAAACATATAAATTGTAAAAATCAGAGAAACTGCTGCATTGGTCTCTTAATTTTTATCCGTGGCTGCATACAGTGGCTTGCAAAAATATGTATACCCCTTGAACTTTTCCACATTTTGCCACGTTACAACCACAAACGTAAATTAATTTTATTGGGATTTTATGTGATAGCATTTATGCGGAGCATAATTGTGAAATGGAAGGGACATTAAACATGTTTTTCAAACATTTTTACAAATAAAATCTGAAAAGTGTGGCATGCAAAAGTATTCAGCCCGCTTTACTCTGATACCCCTAAATAAAATCAGTTGCAACCAATTGCCTTCGGAAGTCATCTAATTAGTAAATAGAATCCACCTGTGTGTATAGAATATATAGAAAAAACACAGCTGTTCTGTTAAGGCCTCACAGGTTTGTTACAGAACATTAGTGAACTAACAGCATTATAAAGCCCAACGAACACACCAGACAGGTCAGGGATGAAGTTGTAGAGAAGTTTAAAGCAGGGTTAGGTTATAAAAAACGTATCCCAAGCTTTGAACATCTGACGGAGCACTGTTCAATCCATAATCCAAAAATGGGAAAAGTATGGCACAACTGCAAACCTACCAAGGCATGACCATCCACCTAAACTGACAGGCCAGGCGTAGGAGAGCATTTATCAGAGAAACAGCCAAGAGGCCCATGGTAACTCTGGCAGAGCTGCAGAGATCCACAGCTCAGGTGGGAGAATCTGTCCACAGGACAACTATTAGTCGTGCACTCCACAAATCGGGCCTATATGGAAGAGTGTCGAGAAGAAAGCCATTGTTAAATGGCCATTGTGTGGGTATGCTTTAGAAGGGGTGATGCCCAAGCAAAATTTTCCACTTGTGGAACAATAAAGTGACTCCTTTCTTCAGCAGGGACAGGGAGGATGGTCAGATTTGATGGGAAGATGGACGGAGCCAAATACAGGGCAATCTTATAAGAAAACCTGTTAGAGTCTGCAAAAGACTTCCAGCAGGACAACGACCCTAAACATACAGCCAGAGCTACAATGGAATGGTCTAGATCAAAGCATAATCACGTGATGAAATGGCTCAGTCAAAGTCCAGACCTAAATCCAATTGAAAATCTCTGGCACGACTTGAAAATTGCTGTTCAGATAGTCTCCATCCAGTGTGCCTGAGCTAGAGCTATTTTGCAAAGAAGAATGGGCAAAAATGGCCAAAAGTCTTGCAGCTGTAATTGCAGCGAAATGTTCTTCTACAAAATATTGACTTAAGGGGGGGGGATGAATACTTTTGCACGCCACACTTTCACATTACTTTATTTTTGCAGTGGTTTGTCCTCGGTTTTCATGTTTGAAATATTGCCCTGCACTTGTTTAGACTGACTGAATACGAAGTGGGGCTGGCTGGATACCATTCACATTTGAACCGGTATCCATCCGTTTTTATACTTTACTCTCTGTAATAACACAAAAAAGGTACAAACATATCTCTGGTCGTGTTGCTTTCTCTCTCCTTTAAATGTCCTGGTTCTGGTTGTGTTTACTTATCTCTCTACTTTAGTGCCCTGGTTCATGTCCTCGGTCGAGTGGCAATACAATATTTGTTTTCCTCCTCCTTCTGTCTTTTTGCCCACAGCTATATAACTGTTTCAAGATTGCTATCTGTCTCTCTTACTGTAGGCTAACTGATTCATCTACCTTACGTATTCTGCGCTGTTTGGCTGGAAAATATAATTGTCTATCAGTTTTCTTTTCTTTCTTTTTTAACATGACCAAACCTGATTGGCTATTTGACTGGAGTGGGACTGTACCAACAACTTTAAGACCATTAACCACTTGGTAACATGATGGACATACAGTATGTAGGTGTAATAACCAGCATAAATAGGTTTTAGCCAATTTGCAAGGTAATGAGGCCTAGTAAAGTATGCAGGATATTGGTTTTACGGCAATTACTAATATTGAGAGGATGTGAAATGACACCATATCCTCCTCATCTTTATTCTCCTCGTGTTTCTGCATGAGGATGAGGAGAAATTACACCATATCAAAGTGTAAACACTTACACATCACCTCAATGCATGCCAAGGTTAATGTCTCAAGATACAAAGGCACAGCATATTTTACAAAACTAAAACCCCATTTAGGTTGAAAGTGGTGGGTAGGAGACTGATTGATGTGGAAACAGGCTACTTGGTGTGAATGAGATAGTACGGCATTTGTTTCTGCATTCTACGATGTGCAGTGTGTAGACCAGGATATATTTTAATTCAACAAAGTTTCACTGTCGTTCAGTTGCTTCTAATCAATTCTGCAGTGCATGTAGTACAGTTTCGAACTCTGAGGGAGAGGACACAGTGTTTTGAAAGGCATCCTAAATAAAATGTATTATTATTATTATTATTATTATTATTACTACCTAAAATGAATCTAAGTACTCTTAAAATAATGTGATTTTTTGCCAAAGGTAAAAATTTACATTTGATCTAATACACATACAGCAGGACCTAAGTCTAAGGTCAATTAACAACCCAAGTATAAAAATGTCCTCAATTGGTGCCAAAAGAATTGGCAAACATCCTCTTCTCTAAATTACTTATTGTTAGCCTTATAGGTGTACAAGTCAACAACATTCATCAGGGAATCCACTTAAAATTCACAGAAATTACTGCATTGTTTCACAGAAGGTTATAAAGAGTGAGAGCAAGAGAGAGAAAGCACAAGGAAACGGAAGCCGAATCCTCTTTTTAGAATATACTCGGAAGGTGCTGTGTGGCACATGCTCACTATTAATATCCAAAGACAAAATGTTATTTTAACATAACTGGGCCAATAGCCACTGTGTTCCTCAGCCCTGACTGGGGAACCTTCAATGGATGAAGGAAGTCTGTTGGAGAGCTTCGAACACACACACACACACACACACAGAGAGAGACAGAGCGAGAGAGAGAGAGAGAGAGAGAGAGAGAGAGAGACCCTTTCAACCACTCAGTAACACCTTGGCCACTTCCTTGTAAAATGTAAAAATTACCCTGTGAGAAATACATCTCAAAACCACCACATAGGCATAGAGCTGCTAACTTCTAACACCATTGCACTGCCAATCATCTGAAAACTGAATGGTGCTGATAGCAAAATATGTATAGTGCTGCTTGACCTGGAGCATTTGATCATGAGGAACAAAGTGGCCCAAAAGGCCAAACCGTCAATCTTCATCACATCTACAGAAGTGAGCCTACACACTTTATAAACCACGTTAGCATGTTGTCAACCAACATGGCTGCTGCCAACAAAAAATAAACATCAAATGGGGTGTTGTCTGATATTTATATATTCTATTACTTTTGTATTCTTTTACATTGTAGTTATTTTCTTTGTTTATACTACTACTACTCCTAATATTATTTTATTAAAATTACTACTAAAATTAGAATAATCATTCTATTATCTTACTAGTATTTTACATTGTAGTTATTTTCAATATATTTTTTATAATAATAATAATAATAATAATCATAATCATAATAATTAAAAGTTTTATTTGAATTTTAATACAAATATAATATAGATACTACTTTTAGCTGTGTACAGCCAGGGTATACTAATCACATTAAATTGCTAACTGGGCGGACACATTGTGTAAAATCAGTTTATTTCCCCATTTTCATTCAAACTTATTAGACCAATGTTTGCATTGCACATTGCGTGCATTGATTTTGTCACGGAAAACACTGAACAGACATGTAGAAGCTATAAGCCCATGTGAAAATAAAATGCATATTAGGCATTCTTATTGTGTCACAGAAGACACTGCTGTATCTGTCGTCTGTACTGTAATATTTTTTGCCATGCTCGCATAAAAAATATTGCCAGTGTTTCAAGGATATTATTAATTTCTTTAAAACACTGATAATTAGTATATCCTTTCTTTTGTATATATATTCCTTGCCATGTATATTTTCCTTGTGCTCAATACAAATACATATATAAATAATAATAATGTATCAAATGTACAGTAACAAGTCATTGGAAAATGGAAACGGTATCTTGCAATAAGAAAATTGCGATACTCATGCAATATTGTTTTGTTTTGTACAGCCCAGCTCTTGCCAAATGTTTGCCACACTCAATGATAACAGTGATTAATGAATGTTTCACTGGTGACTTAAAGTACAAGACAAGTTGACTCAGTTAAAGATGACATGATGATTAATATGGTTAATGCACTTTGCATTTACAAAAGACATGGGTATTCTATGTGTTTGTAATGTTGTGTGCATGCTTGTGTGTGTGATGCTGGCATCCACTCCCTTACTGGTAGTCAGCTTTCTGTTTACATGTCAAGTCTTGTCTTGCGTTGAAGTGTACAGTGTAGGAGTGAGTTCTATTACTTCTTGTCGCAGGCATAACGGCAAACTGCTAGGCAGGTCTGACAGGCTAGAGCAGACTGTGTGAAAATCAGAGATATGCATGTGCACGTGAACGGCTGTGATAATACATCTGTATGCGTCAGATGAACATCTGAAAACGGAATTCTGATTTTCCTGAAAACATTTTACAAAAGATGGAACTGTCATGCAACCATTTATAAAATGAAACTCATGTTGATGATTTGGAAGAAAAAAATCCATCATTTTGTAGTGATTGGTATTTTCACCATGCTTCAATGTGTCTACAAACCTGTCTGCCATCTCTACTGGTATTCTCAAGTTACTCCGTTTTTTAGCATAAAATTGTTCTAGTGTTTACTATAAGATATACGTATGTTTTGAATTACCAACTGAAATATACTTCAAATACTTAAATAATGTACACAAATCATTAAATCCACTATTAACAAAAGTAGGTACTTTGGAATACTTACCACCAGTAGAGACAGTTATCAGATTTGTAATCAAGGTTCAAGTATGTTGTTTAGGAACAATGGAAGTGAACGACTTTGATGGCACCTAATTGGGTTAAGTGTAAGTATAAGGGAGCTACAGAGTTGACAGCAAAGGTTTCACTGCTTTTTGAGATGAAATGACTAGTTGGGTTATCACAGTAATCTAAATAAAATATATCTAAAATTACCAAAACCAGTTGTAATACACAAAAATAATGTCCACAATATGAATGTTTTCTGGCTATTGAAAAAGAAGAAAAATTAGATCATCAGTGCAAAGTTAAAATTCGTCCTCGGGGACACGATGCAAAAACAAATGCAAATGTTTTAAATAATATTTCTTCACTCTAAACTATTCAGTGAAGGTTTCACTAGAGAAAATGCTGTAGGCTTTATTCAGTTATATTCTCACTAATGGAGTCATTATCATCTTGTCCCATTATGACTTAATGAAACATACACAATCCAGAAATGTAAAAATAATTTAACTGCCCTCTGGCAGTCAGATGGGCCAGTCATACATGGCCCTTACAAGTAAGCAAAACGGCATATGACACCAACAGAAGCCGGTAATAAGCATGTTGAGAGACAAAACCAGACCCTGACTAACTAATGAAATTACTGCATTCAGGGTCATAAACACTCTAATCTGCTCTCTAGAAAACTGTGCTGCCTTTCTAAGGGTGAAAGTTGCATTGCTATAGTCAAACCAGAAAGGGGATATTAGACAACATTGTGACCTTCACAATTTACTGGCATGCAAAGTCTATAATTCAAGACACAATACCTACTCATATCAGAATGGATCAGTGGTGTACTGTAGCTTTGATCAGTTTCCAATACGTATAGTTATCGGCTATATGTTCCACTTGAAAATGCAACATTTCCGCTATAAATTTATGTGGTCTTGATGCAACATTTCCTTTCTTTGATCACCAGGTTTGTGTGTGTGTGTGTATGTGTAAGTGTGTGTGCGGTTGTGTGCATGTTTACATGCATAATGTGGAGGGGAGGAGAGATACAGATATATAAAGAAAGAGAGAGAGATCAATGTCTTCTTGACCTCACTATGTTTAGAAGTACTGTATACAGTGTGGCTGAACATTACTTACTGAAAGACAGAAGGTGGACGTCTGCTCTCCTGAACTCCGTAAGAGTATATGTCTGTGAAAGAATGCCCCTTCTTCGGTACTGCCTGATTTAGTGAGATGCTACTGAAACGTCACCTGTTTGATTCAACTCATTTTCACTCACTTGACCTGAAACTGAATAATGTGCCTAAACTGCCAAGAACTACATAAAAACCATCTAATCTGAGTGACAGTAAACCACGTACAATGCACCTAAAATGACTGAAAGAGACAACAAAGAGTCTGCAGTGCCTTGTCATCAGAATCGAGAGTCTGCCTATCTCATAACCCACACACTTGGCTGGTAGAGGATTTACTCATGGGCAAGACACACACACACACACACACACACACAAACACGCATGTCTGACAGGCACAGCACTGAGTAAAATTAACCGGGTCACCTACTCCTGATTCACATTGTGATTTATCTGTTAATTTCTATACTGAGATAGTGGAGCACTGATTTGAAAGGTGTTCCTTTCTTTCTAGTTAACCTGCTACTACCTACTGCATATTTAACAAAGAATGCCCATATTGATACATTCATTAATACAGTTGGTGAAGACCTCCTACCATTCAACTCCTTTCATAATAACCATCAAAAGCCAACTTGGCCAAAGCCAAGTCCAATCTAACATGTCACTTAAAATATTCAAAGAACCATTAAGAAAGAAACAACCAACAGAAGGCAACACGTGCACTGTATATATAAAC
Organism: Amblyopsis hoosieri; assembly: GCA_027564755.1. Lineage (NCBI taxonomy): Eukaryota > Metazoa > Chordata > Actinopteri > Percopsiformes > Amblyopsidae > Amblyopsis > Amblyopsis hoosieri. The sequence continues at coordinate 1,419 of JAODUE010055179.1, read as the reverse complement.
ATAATATAAGTAGGTACAGTAAATGCTTTTTAATCTTGTTCGGTTACTACCTAAAAAAAAAAAAAAGCTACACCACAGGATGTCCACCTGATTGTACACACCCTTCTTGAAAAGTGTTAGCCTTGAGACTACAGGTGTGTGAACATCCGCAGGCAGAGCGCAAGATCTCAGTTCACACACACAGGCCTGAGTTTCAGTAGCAGCAGACACTTTATAGTTAGTTGGGCTGAACATCACTCGTTCTCCACAAACAAAACAGGAAATATTGTGAGAAAGTTATTTTCTCCTCATAACAACACCAGATCACAGGTCTACTGCAGGGCACACCGTATATGTCTCATATATTGGATGGACACTTTTGCACAATACAAGCATGTACTTTTTGAAAAACTCTTCATATTGTCTTCCAATTTATTTTTGTTTTTTTCTTTATAAACAAGAAGACTGGAAATGCAACAGGTGATCTCATATTTTGCCTAAAGTAATGTAAAAATGGCAAATTCAGAAAATAAAACATCATACATCACTCTAAAATATACATCCAGTAAAAAAAATGCTCTAAAAAGCAAAACCATGTTTTAAAAACAATATGAAAACAATAAAGCAGATGCTATGCACGCAGGTGTCAATAGGCAACAATGCTATTTGCACCTGTGGTGTGAATAGCCAATGTGGCTATAGCACCTGGGTTCGAATCGCCCATGTGTCTATTTACACTCAGGTGAGAATTATCACACAGCAGCTATATTTGTCTATTTACACCAAAATAATTAGCACACTGTGTTGCTTTGATGGTTGCACATCACTTCATGATGTAAGCTAACCCTAACCCTAAACTATCCCTTAAATGTATCACTAATATAAACCTGAGGGTAAACATAACTCTAAGCTTAAACATTACACTGATGAAAAGGGTATTGCTACAGTATTGAGATTTTTTTTTAAATGTAGCCTAAATTAGCCACATGGTTTGTTACACACAACCATCTGGTAAGTCGCCAGTGAAACGGTTTAGAAAAGGACAAGCACTTTTAATAAATACGTGGCAGGTGATTTGGTGGTTTGGGCTGAAGGGCAACCATTTCAAGCTGGTCATTGATATCACAGGGTGGGTGATGTCTACCAAATTGGCATCGGACGATGTGTACAGTAAAACACCGTGGTAGATGACACCATCGGTGCATTTTTTTAACCTTTACTTAAAAACTTAAAACTTTGCCTAAAAATGTATATTTAGCCTAAACAAAAAAGAAATTACTATATCAAATGAATGTTGTAATTAATAAATAACTATAGGCCTACAGTTTATATTTTATTTACGCCCATCTTCCCCTATTCACATAGTAAGTAAGTAAGTAAGTAACGTTTATTTATATAGCGCCTTTCACAGATAAAATCACAAAGTGCTTCACAATGCTT
>JAODUE010055168.1:2530-17383 GCA_027564755.1 Amblyopsis hoosieri | reverse complement strand
TAATATAATATATATGAGTCTCCGCCCACTGTGATTTCCAGGACAATGCATACAAGCTAAAGAGTGTGTGTGTGTGTGTGTGTGTGTGACAGGAGCTGTGCCCTCCAGGCAGACTCTGAGCAGCTGCAGCAGGCCTGGGTGGGGGCGCTGCAGGGCAGCATAGACCTGGCCTACAGGGGGCGCTACCACACACAGGTCAGCTGTAATATACTGTATAGAGACAGAGAAGAAAATGGCGGCTCGTACGTACAAAGGCTTTGCTCATAGAAGTAGGGAGGCGAATCTTTTAGTGGGTGTGTAGTCAGACCCTTCACCGCCCTTAGCTCCCTCACTGACCCTGGTCCTCTCGCCTGCAGGTCACAGAGCCCCCCATTACCCTGACCCCGCCCCAGGCCAGCGGAAGGGTTCAGCCCCAGCCGGGGACCCCGGGCGTGGCCCTGGGGGCGCCGGGGAACCGCCGCTGCTGTGACTGTGGAGAGGAGGAGCCTCGCTGGGCCTCCGTCAACCTGGGGATCACCGTGTGTATAGAGTGTTCTGGAATACACAGGTAGGTCTAGATCACCGTGTGTATAGAGTGTTCTGGAATGCACAGGTAGGTCTAGATCACCGTGTGTATAGAGTGTTCTATGGGGTGTTATGCTCTGTATAATGCTGTCTGTGTGTGTGTGTGTAATATTATGGGATGTGTGTGGTGTTTCCAGGAGCCTGGGCGTGCATGTGTCCAAGGTGCGCTCTCTGACTCTGGACTCCTGGGACTCTGAGCAACTGAAGGTAACGCAGCCTGGCAGCTCTGGGACGCATCTTCCACCTCACTCAGCAAGCGCACACACAACAACAGGGAGGTTAACATGACTGGTAACATGAAGCGTTAGTGCAGGATACACAACAGGGAGGTTAACATGACTGGTAACATGAAGCGTTAGTGCAGGATACACAACAGGGAGGTTAACATGACTGGTAACATGAAGCGTTAAACGTAGTGAAACGTTCACTGAATGTAGAAAACGTTTTGTCAACTGAACCCAGTGCATCCCATGTAACGATGTCACGAGAACCGATTCTTCAGGTACTAGGTACCGGAGATCCCACTAGGCGCCGTGCGACTGCAGCTCCGCCTGAAATCGTCAAGAAAAAGAGAAAACTTTGCGTTCCAAGCGGTTGATCAGAGAATAATATTCAGAAAAACCAGTATGCAAACGGTGCCTTCGAACTTTCCAGCAAAGCTTTACCGACTGAGTAGAAAGTACCAGACAGTTCCACTATTGGCAAAGTAACATCATTTAATTTGTTGTGATTGGGTTTAACCTATTTATTGGCCTTGCGAAAGTGAAACAAAAGTGAATAAAATACAGGCATGTTGCATTTTTGCATTGTAAACATTCACGTTGTGAGTGTATGGTGGTGTAATTTACCCAAATGCATTTAAGCATCCCTTTTTCACGTCGTGCTTGGCGATACCTCCAGAGCACTGACCGGGATCTGGGTGAATATTTACACAACCTAGGCTAAGAACACTCTCGTGCGGCCACCGAGTCACAGAGGGAGCCCCGAGCGGTCATTCATTTCAATGTGCACCGGACATTAGACCATGCTCTGTACTGTACAGTCAGTAGCCTATATCATCCTCATAGCACATAGAAAAACCCCAGCTTCAGGTGGGCTGACAAATTACTTTATCTTTGACGACAATGTCTCAGCATACAACGTTATGAGCTTGAGATGGTATAACCTAGCTTTAAATAACATGTAACATAGTATCTAGGCTACATACAGTTATTCTTTTAAATTTATTTATAAAATAAATAAAAAATACTGCCTATGCCAGTTAAGAGCATAGGCCTGCAAAGGGGGACAGAACAGGAATGTGTCCCCATAACTTCCTATTATTGGAGTAGTGATCATGACACTGTCAACTCTTCCATCCCATAATATTCTGCCCCCCCCCCCCTCCCCCAGCTGCTGTGTGCGCTAGGCAACGATGTCATCAATAGGATCTATGAGGCCCGCTGCTCACAGGACGGAGCTGTCAAGCCTCAGCCCCGTAGCCCTCGGTGAGTAGAGCGCCCCCCTTGTCTTTCAAGCAGACTGTGGTAGTGCAGCCTTACTTAACCTTTATTTATCCAGGTCGTCCTTTGAGATTAGAATCTCTTTTTCAAGGGAGACCTGATAGCATTACACCGTTAGAACACTTATAAAATGGAGCACAGCAGGTACACTCTTCAGGTACACAGCTTTTTATCAGAGCTCTGAACTCTCCCAGAGAGACAACCTCATTAAGCTGTGGTGTGACCTGAAGACTCTTCATCCATGATGTAGTGGTAGCTTGCTTCATCACATTAGTGGGGGAGGTAGGGAAGAAGGTCTCATGGCTCTAGTGGAGGGAGGGGTCCCAGGGGTCTAATGGAGGGAGGGGCTCCCAGGGCCCTAGTGGAGGGAGGGGGTCCCAGGGCCCTAGTGGAGGGTCCATGGAGGAGGGCTTCCTTAATTGAGGGGTCTGTCTGCCCATCAGAGCCCAGAAGGAGGCCTGGATCAGAGAGAAGTATGTGGAGAAGAGGTTTGTGGAGAGGAGCAGAGAAGTGGCTGGTAGGTCTGAACCAGCTGCCTGTCTGCCTGCCTGCCTGTCTGCCTGCCTGTCTACCTGCCTGTCTACCTGCCTGTCTGCCTGTCTGTCTACTTAATGTCTGCCTATCCCTTCTCTCTCTCTCCCTCCCCCTCTAGAGCGAGTGCAGCAGGACCTGTACCGGGCCGCGTCGCTAGGAGACCTGGTAGCTATGGCGACGGCACTAAGCCAGGGGGCGGAGGTGAACGTGAGCGTGGAGGAGCAGGACGGTCGCACGGCGCTGATAGGGGCCGCTGCCGGGGTGAGGGGTTGCCGTGGTTACCGCTGACCCTGTGGTCTAGCGGGTTCCAATGGTGTGTGACCACAGAACAGGCCCCGATGTTATTGGTGCTGCTGCACCATCGCCATGTTCTAACAACACAGAGGTGTTTGTTATTGGTGCTGCTGCACCATCGCCGTGTTCTAACAACACAGAGGTGTTTGTTATTGGTGCTGCTGCACCATCGCCAAGTGATGAGAGCGTTGATCAATAGTCAAATAGTAGATGCATCGGATGAAGTTGAACTTTCTTATTAAGCACACTCTACTCATTCTCAACTAAATAGCAAGTTAAGATAGACGAGCTCTGCACACTGGTTACGTTTTAACTTAATTTTAGTTAACTTCATTTATGAGGATCACTTGCTCAAAGAAATAGTCTACGTAGAAAAAGTTACGTAGTGAAAGTTTCCTATTTTTTTGGAAGCTTTACATTTTTGACTTCCTTTTTAATTTTAGTTTCTTATGTCCACTTTTACGTTAATAATCCATTGCGGTGTTTCCCGCTCTCTTGAAATGTAACTTGTAAAATGACTTTGCATTACGCATGTCACACCATCACCGTATCCCAGAATTCTGTTGGCCACATTTTCACATCAAATCGACCTTTAATTGTTACTAAAAGGTTTTAAACAGAGATGGCCGTTTTCTGGAGCTTGATAAGCGGGTCTAAGGAAGAGTTTGTACATTGAGAGGATGCCGCTGCTCACAGGCCCCTGGCAGTCCTGGTCCCCAATGGGTTCACATTATGTTTATGTTACACCCTTGAGTGGGTCAGGTTACTACAATCTTGTATTATCTTGACTATGTGCAGTTATTTATGTTTCTGTAAAGCACGTTGTAACTGTGCATTGAAGTGTGTGTGTGTGTGTGTGTGTGTGTGTGTGTGTGTGTGTGTGTGTGTGTGTGTGTGTGTGTGCGCACAGGGCTGCCTGCTGGCCTGTGAGTTCCTGCTGCAGAACGGGGCCAACATCAACCACAGGGACCAGAGGGGACAGGGGGCACTGCACCACGCTGCCACCGCTGGCCACACCGGGTAACTGCATCCTCGGTCACACACACACACACAAATAAATAGTCACTGATCCAAATGTGATGAGGTTTCTTATAGCGAGCCAAAGTCACTTCCGCGTAATGGGACCTTAGTTTGGATAAAATATGTATGAGAATAACATTATTGTTAGATCCTGTTTAAATTGTGACATGAAGCACATTATGTGTGTCTATATAAAAGATAATGGTTCAGGTCAAGAACGTTGCAGTTTGTTGTGAAACTATAAAGTCATCTTTAGTTTGGTGTTTACCGCTCAGTGAGCTACAGCTTTCATCTCACACAACAGACGTCACCATAGCAACGCTCTCATCGGCTTGGGGACTGTGGCGCGACAACGTCATGACACTTAGACGACACAGGGTTTGTAGTCTTACTAATCACATATTTTCAGTCTTATACTTCAACAAATGCACGACAAACTGAGATTTTCTTGACTCGGAAATATTTATTTTTAATAGTCAAACATCATCATTCGTGTCACAAAGCAAATAGGATCTAAAATTAATTGTATTCTCACCATTGACTACCGCACATATTGTTTTAACTAAGGTCCCATAGTGTGGTAGTGACTTAGGCTCTCTATAGTATTACAGCATGACCTATGACCTTTTCTATATTTAATTACATTTCTATAAAGACTATCTTTAAAGCAAAACAAACATGTTAATTTCCTGGTCAGCTCTTGAAGCACTTCCTGGTTCAGTGACCCTGTGATCTCATTGGTCCATTCCCAGGGAGGTGTGTCTGCTTCTAAAGAGGGGGGCCAATCAGTATGCAGCGGATGAGCGGGGGCAGGACCCTCTGGCCATCGCCGTGGAGACCGCACACGCGGACATCGTTACGCTGTAAGATGTCCGCGGTTTACAACGTCTTGTCTCGCTCTGTGAAGGCCTGTCGCTAGGCGACCTCATAGCTATGGCGCCGGCGCTGATGAGGTGAAGCGCCATGTGGGCGTGGCCATTTCACAATCTGGTGCAGGCATGCAAACTTGTCACCTTTCCTTCTCACATTATCTAACTGAAAATAGAACAGTGGAGCCAAACGCGCTTCGACTCTCAATTTAAAGGCGTCGAGCGCCATTGTTCTTTAATCTTTAGTCTGTTTAAACATCCACACATACTATTTATATAGTTCTTTGGTACGGTCGCACCTAGTGAGTCGACTCTCCCGTCATCACTGCCTGGTAAAAATTAGCTGTTAAAATACGAGCCAGGCGCTCCAACGAAATTAGTGTGAAACTTTTTATTTTTGCACAAGCTAATGTAGTGGCTAGCGCAAGCTAGTGTAGTGGCCAGCGCAAGCTAATGTAGTGGCCAGCACGAGCTAGTGTAGTGGCTAGCGCGAGCTAGTGTAGTGGCTAGCGCGAGCTAGTGTAGTGGCCAGCGCAAGCTAGTGTAGTGGCTAGCGCAAGCTAATGTAGTGGCCAGCACAAGCTAGTGGCCAGCTGTTGCCAGTGAGCAGGTCTGAGAGTTTAGACTATTTAGAATAGCGCACAGTTTAATGTATTATTATTAACTCGTTAATTTATTCTGCTATCACTGGTGGTGTGGCGCCTAGTTAGCACTAACTTCTCTGCTGTTGCTAGGCTGCGGATGGCCCGTATGAACGAGGAGATGAGAGATTCGGAGGGTGTGTTTGGATCCATGGGTAACTATCTGCACACACACATTCATGTGGTTCTGCTCATTGTTTGCTGTGCACATAGACTTGTACATAGATAGACACAGGGAAGAAAATGGCGACAAACACCTCACATCAACAAAGCCGAAGTATTACGCTTTGCTTCACAGTGCGTTTCGATGTGTGGAGTGGCGACGCGAAGAGCCGCGGAGTGATATTGTTTTGATTTTAACATAAGTTAGCAAGTGTTGTCATCATGACTAGCCCTTCCTTTAACATGAAGCTGTTCTAGCATAAGTTAGCAAGTGTTGTCGTCATGAATAGCCCCTTCAACATGCTGATTGTTCTTTTTTTTTATGGGTTTAGTTTGGACAGGGCTTCTCATCATCTTCTCTGCTACGTGCTGCAGTGGTTGACCGTTGCTTTTCCACAGGTGATGATGAGACATTCCAGGAGATCTTCCGTGACTTCAGCGACATGGCGTCCAACGACCCAGATCGGCTGACGAGGAGACATTTCAGCCGAGGAGGAGAAGAAGAAGGAGATGGAGGAGGAGGAGAAGGAGATGGAGGAGAAAGAGATGGAGGAGGAGAAGAAGGAGACAGAGAAGGAGGAGGAGAAGAAAGAGATGAAGGAGAAGAAATGGGAGATGGAGGAGGGAGGAAGATGTCAAACACACACCATGATGACAGACAGCCTGTGGAATAGGCTGTTCACTGGGTTGCCATGGTAAAGGGAGGGAGTGCTGCTGAATCAGCTGTTACAAATCTGTGGTGTAATCTTGTCCTAGAATTTCAGTTGCCATAGCGGCACTACAGTAATATTGTCCCAGAATACAACATAGTTGCTATGGTGACATAGGGATTATCTATAGTGAATCACATCAGTGCCAATTACATCTTGTACAGTATGGCAGACAATTTGTTTCGCTGCCCTCTAGGGGCTGTAACCTGCTAGGTCATGGTAAAGTGTTCAGGGCCTGCTGCTGTGATTGGTCCCTGCCATCATTTCCATAGCTCTGTAGGCATCAAACTGACACCAGCTGCTTGTTATGAAAACATTGATTACGTGCCAGTCACTGGGGCGTTTGTAAACAAACCTTTGGGATGCCTTGCTCAAAGGGCTCTGGTAGTTCAGGCTGCCAGGGAATTTGTGCACTCATAACCATTTAGGCAGGAGAGGTGCTGGTTCTTCCAGGAAGCGTGGATCACATTGTTTATCTCAATGTCTGACTATAATGGCATTGTGTCTATAGCTGCTGTTAAAGGCCCATTTATGCTTCTGCGTCGAGCCAGTGTGCCGTCTTGTACATTTAACGTCTGTGCTGGCCTGTGAGCCGTGTGGGCGTTGACTGAAGCTCCAGTATAATGAACAATATAATTAAATATAATGAACCCTGCTCCAACCCTGGTCCTGCATGTTAGATGTCCCCTTGCCCTGCATGTTTTAGATGTCCCCCTGCTCCTGGGGGACCCCTGCCCTGCATGTTTTAGATGTCCCCCTGCTCCAACACACCTGATTCTAACAAATGGGTTGTCCTCTAGCTCTGCAGACAATAAGAGCACCTCTCCTTTATGTGTAGACGGAGATGCAACGCAGAAGCATAAATTGGCCACAAGCCATGACACACTTAAGTGTTATATTAACGTATCTAATGGGTTTTAGCCACTTCCATTATCGCTTTTACAATTGTTCGCAGCTACGGTGACATTATTTGGGATTGTCTTCTGACAAGGTTGCCATGGTTACAGAGGGTTAGCAACCCTGCGGTCTGGCATCTGGCTGTTAGAAAAGACCGACGTGACTTTTGGGAGAAACTTGAGTTCTGGTCACAGCTGGGATTGTTGGGAAAATGTTGCACATCCAATTAAAATTTGTTCATTTTGTCTTAAATATTTTGAATAATTTTGTCGTACTGTATTTTTTCATTTTAACATGTTTTTCCATTTAAATTGTTTTAATTGTGGCTGGCCTGTGTTACACATTTCACCTGTGGTCAGATTATTAGATTATGAATATAAAATTAACTTATTTTGTGTATAGTCAGTGCATAATACATTGAAGTTTAATTAACGGAGTTGTTTTTAATTGTATTAATGCAAATACATTTCATTCCATTCCATAGATCTTATGTGATGCTTCTGCAAAATAAAACATTAAATATATTTTGTTCTATTTATGCAACTCTGTGTTCAAAATAAAAACAAGTGTACAATATGTTCTCATTTACATATTCTTTATTCATTTGATTTGGTCTGACAGACATCTCCACATTACACACAATGTGTATGATGTCTTACTATTCAATGGAAGGCTCATGAAACTGTTGAGAAAACAGTTAAACCCCATCATGAGTTCATTTTCTGAGCCGGTCCAGAGCTTCAGAAAGTTGCACACAAGGAAATAAGGCTATAATGAATCAACATACCTACTCAGAACTGCACAAATAAGGCCAGAAAGTGTTGGATCCATTCTGGTGCACTATGGGTCATTTAGCAGACACGCCCATAGCGTGGTGGGCCAGGCAGGGCCGGAGCTCTGAGAAGGCAGGCATGGTGGGGACCGTTCCTTTCAGCTGGGAGCTAACCACACTAGCCTGCCCTGAGCCTTGACTGGGTTTAAAGAGCATGATCCTGTCCCCAGCAGCCACCAGAGCCCTTCTGAAACCACACCCTCCATCCTAGTCAACAGCCTTGGTCATTATGTGTACTGGCAGTCAGGCTGCAGCCATGAACACATGAAGGCAGACCCCTACCACATGGACTAGATGAACTCCTGTCCCGTTTGAGCACATCTGTGTGAGTGGCAGCGCCTCCTGGAGGAGGCGTCCAGCACTGCTTCAGTTCTGCTCCTCCTTCCTTTTCTTCTTGCTCTTTTTCTTCTCCTCCGTCACAAGCACCTCGTCCTGCTCCTCCTGCTCTCTCACCTTCCTCTTCTTCTTCTGCTCCTCCTCCTCCACCGTCTCCATGGCTGCCCACACCTCGTCGTCCTCCTCCTCCTCCACCTCCGGCTTCACCTCCTCCGCCTCCGCCTCCCCCCCCTCCCCCAGGTCCCCCAGGCTGGCCAGCAGCAGACAGTTGAGGCGGGACTTGAGGTAGACCCGGTGCAGCGGCCGGCGGTCACCGCCCTCCTCCAGACGGTGCACGCGCAGGAAGCGGTCCAGGCCGCAGGAGGCCACCAGGGGCAGCGTGGCGTGGCACTGCAGGCCACGCACGCCGCCCGCCAGCCCCTTCAGGGCTCGGCGCACGGCCAGGCCCTTCCTGAGGTCCAGCACGGCCAGCTGGCCCTGCGTATTGCCCACCACCACCGCCGCCTCGCTGCCCCCGGGCAGGGCCAGCGCAGTCAGGGGGTGCTCGCCGTACAGGGCCTCCAGGACGGGCCGGCGCTGGGGAGTCGAGGGGTCGTACACGCGCACCTGCCAGGGACGGGGACAAGACACGCGTTTAGACCCTTTTAGCATCTGGTTAGCACTGTTCACATCTGTTAGACCCTGTTAGCATCTGGTTAGCACTGTTCACATATGTTAGCATCTTCCAGTCACTGTTAGCACCTGGTTAGCACTGTTCACATCTGTTAGACCTTGTTAGCACCTGGTTAGCACCTGGTTAGCACTGTTAACATCTGTTAGACCCCGTTAGCATCTGGTTAGCACTGTTCACATCTGTTAAACCTGGTTAGCATCTGGTTAGCACTGTTCACATCTGTTAGCATCGTCCAGTCACTGTTATAACCTGGTTAGCATCACGTTATCACTTTGTTAATGATATGACAGGGTTGATTAGTTCAGACTAGCCTAGAAAATTAATGTCGCTGTGATAATGTGAATACTGTAGTGCTGCTATTGTATCAACCTAGTAGTAATTGTAGCAGCAGTAATAAAAGTAGTAAATTAATGACAACGTGTTAGAACATCTCATGTACTACGAAGAGTAAGAGTTTGCACACAAGAAAATTTAAACGATGAAACTGTGACATTAAAAGGCCTGGTAAACCACCCTATTGGCGAGCCAATCAGGGTGGCCAAGTGCGATTCAAGTCAAGGGTGTTTCAAAATGGTGGTAGAGCTAGATGAAGCGATCCAAACAATTGGGTCAATGCTGTTCAATCGTTTTGAAATTAACCAGTGATCTAGCCCAGTAGGAGGCAAGACTGTTAACACTTCCCAATGGAGCATGACAAGACATATTGACAAAGTCAATATTCTCCGTCAACGGTCTGCACTGTGTGCTGGAAAGTAATCTGGTGTTTCTACACAGCCTTGTCTCTGTAAATGGGAACACAAAGTAGTGTGGTGCAGACCGCACCACACTATCCAGCCTCTGTACCATGCTCCAATGAGGGAGGCGGACCTTCTATGTAGAGCTGTGTTTTTTGGCTTGTTTTCTTCATAAAATCACCAACAATCATCAAGTTTTTCTCTAGCATCGCTTACTACGCCTTTAATATAATTTGTGTTAAACTCTTGTCTGTGTTGTATAATTCCCGTACCATAATATACAGCACTTTAATCATCTCTCAGTATCATTTAAACTAAAATCATATGACGCACACACTAATAAAGCACGAAATGGCACATACCTGGTGGTAACCGGTGCAAGTGACTATCTTGTCCGAGTCGGGGATGAACGCCATGTCTTTGACCCACTCCGGCTGCCGCAGATCCAGCCAGTCGTTGCGAACATTCTTGGCCGTGAAGATGGGCTTCTCCGGCCTTTCCAAGTCCCAAATCTTAACGCCGTTCTCCTTGCCGCCCGTGGCTACCCTGTGCGCCTGCGAGGGGTTCGGCCGCATCCTGCACACGCTGCTCCCCGCGTCTATCTCCAGCACGTGTTCGCTGCTTTCTTCTTTCCACAAGCGCAGCTGCCCGCTCTCCACGCACGTTACCAGCGCGGAGTCGGCGACGGCGAGTCCGGTGAATCTCCCCTGGGTGGCGTCTCCGCAGGGTCTTGTTTCTGTGAATATGCCCTTCTCCGTGCTGAAGGTCTTCACGGTGCCGTTTACTGAGGCCACCAGCATCTCCGTTTCCGTGGCGTCGCTCCAGCACAGCTGACAGACCTCCTGGTCTCTACTCAGGGAGTTCATCTCGCAGAAGTTGAAGGCCTGTTTCTTGGCCAGACTCACGCCTTTCAGGATGCCTGTCTCTGATCCCAACCATATGGAGCAAATCCGGCTTTTGTCCGCCATTATTAACGGCTCAAATTAGACGAGAAAAAATATAACCGGTAAAGAAAACACCACTCTAGCCTCTAAGCAAACACGCGTTCTCCCTAAGTGGCGTCGCACAACGAAGACGTCATGAAGACTGGCCGGGGGGAAGGTGGCTGGAAACCGAATATCTTTATATATTTTTTGTATTTAACGCTAACGAATACAATGTTGGACAACACTGTATTTATTGTATGTGTGCATTTCTCTTCACTGGTTGCCCTTTATTAATTTTAAAGTGTGACTATTTAAAAATAAATGTATCCCATGAAACGTAATATTAGCGCGACTACATTTTCGCGCATGCGTATAGTTAGGCGAGAGACACCATTTTGATGAACAGTGACATCGCTGAGCTAACAGAGGCTAGCTCATCAACACCACACTACTTTTACACTATATATTTTTACTTTGATCAAACGTGACGTTAGTAGACAGCGGGCCGCTGCGAACCGTTAAGCTGTTTGGTTCGTCAGGCAGATGGACGGAGAGGAGGAAGACTTTATGTCCGGAAACCACTCTGGTAGGAAGGCTTTTGTTGCACTCACAACACAATCACTACACAATCACAACACAATCACTACACAATCACTACACAATCACTACCGTACAGGGCGAGTTCTTCCAGTTCCACGCCGACGTGTGGGTTTATTTGGTGCCTTGCCCTCTGAACTGGACTATATTCGGCTTGATAACGCGTATGTCTGCGGTAGCGTCAACAGTGTATAACAGCAGGAGGTTCCTCGGCGTGTCAGGGTAACTTGAAGAGTGGCTGTAAAAAGTGCTGGAGTTTAACATTGAATGTATCAGAAACTATAAACGCACTCATCTGCTAGGTTTCACATTTTATTTTAACCTTCCAGCTGCAATCATAAAACTATTTATCGTACGTTGCTCTGGTGCGAATCACGTTATAATGTAAACCCTCCACGTGTTAAACAGTGCACTGATGCTACCGCTCAAACCAAGCAACCATGTCTGTGTCGAGCAGTTTAATGCTAACTCGCTAACTGAGTTGTTTACTGTTGACCAGACGATGGCGGCGGAACCCCGGTTCAGGACGAGCACCCCGCGTCCGACGGGGAGGAGGAGGAGAGCCGGAGCGACACACATCAATCTGAGGTCAGTTGGTCCTCACACGGTACCGCCCCCGGTGCGTGCGTGTGTTAAGATCGGGAGGCTCACGGGATGTTTTCTCCGACAGGAGGAGGGGAGCGATGGCGAGGAGGAGCCCCACCGCGCAGTGGATGTGAACGGGGCCGCCAGCGACTCAGATGGAGGAGGAGAGGCACCCACGGGTCACCATAGTGACTCAGAAGGAGAGGCAACCACTGGTCACCATAGCGACTCAGAAGGAGAGGCACCCACGGGTCACCATAGCGACTCAGAAGGAGAGGCACCCACGGGTCACCATAGCGACTCAGACGGAGAAGCACCCACGGGTCACCATAGCGACTCAGAAGGAGAGGCAACCACGGGTCACCATAGCGACTCAGATAGAGAAGGAGAGGCACCCACGGGTCACCATAGCGACTCAGACGGAGAAGGAGAGGCACCTACGGGTCACCATAGCGACTCAGACGGAGAAGCACCCACGGGTCACCATAGCGACTCAGATAGAGAAGGAGAGACACCCACGGGTCACCATAGCGACTCAGATGGGGAGGGGCAAGCCCCCAGCCGTCGTCACAGCGACTCGGATGCAGAGGCCCCCGTTGGTCACCATAGCGACACAGATGGGGAAGGGGAGGCCCCCAGGGGTCGTCATAGCGACTCTGAGGTAGAGCCACTCAGGGGTCACCATAGCGACTCTGAGGTGGAACGGGAGGCCCCTACCGGTCGCCATGGCGACTCTGAGGGGGACAGCTCTCCGGTCAAACGTGAGCCTACCGTCTCCGACAATGAAGAAGAACAGCCGTCAGGAGGAGGGGGGCGGTCGCCAGGGAAACAGCGGAGGATCACCTCGGACGAGGAGGGGGAGCAGGGGGGGGAGGCAGGCCGGTCTCCCGCCAAGAGAAGGGCCTCTGACTCTGGGGAGGGGGGGGGCGGGGCCAGTGACTCTGACGGCGGCCAGCGCACGACCTCCCCCAGAGGGGGGGCGGGGGAGCGAGGTGGCAGGTGGAAGGCTGTGATGCAGTCGGACAGCGAGGATGATGAGGAGGAGGGCAGGAGGAGGAAGGCCAGCGCAGGGGAAGGGGTCGGGGGAGAGGAGAAAGAGGAGAAACCAGCAGGGGAGCCCGAAGACGATAAACCAGGTGAGGCTCATTCAGTGTCCTGTTGGTTTGGGGGGGGGGGCATGATATGAAGGCTCTGAACACTCCTCTTCATATGGTCAGCTACGCTAGTTACGTCAGCTACGCTAGTTACGGTAGCTACGCTAGTTATACTAGCTAGGCTAGTTACGTCAGCTATGCTAGTTACGGTAGCTACGCTAGTTATACTAGCTAGGCTAGTTACGTCAGCTACGCTAGTTACATCAGCTATGCTAGTTACGGTAGCTACGCTAGTTATACTAGCTAGGCTAGTTACGTCAGCTATGCTAGTTACGGTAGCTACGCTAGTTATACTAGCTATGCTAGTTACGTCAGCTATGCTAGTTACGGTAGCTACGCTAGTTATACTAGCTATGCTAGTACGTCAGCTATACTAGTACGTCTTGGCTGTACTGATCCGTAGCGCTGACAAATGGCCGTGGAACAAAGGCCAAAGACAAAGTTTGCCATTTCTTAAATTAAACTCCTGTTTGTTTGGCACTTTATTAGTGAAGCTTCAACGTTTTTCAGCGCTAAAAAGTTGCAAACGTCTTTATTTTTGGTGATGTGATTTGATGTGATTTGCAGGATATATTTAGTATAATCCAGATTGTAAAACAGCAGGCTACAAATGGTAGGCTATATTTTAGCTCGTTATCATCGTGACGTCAACAGGGTTTCTGTTGTCTGTTGTGTGTTTGTTACATTGTGTGTGTGTGTGTGTGTGTGTGTGTGTGTGTGTGTGTGTGTGTGTGTGTGTGTGCGCGCGCATGCGCATGCTTTCCAGTAAAGAGGAAGAAGGCCATCCTTTCAGACAGTGAGGATGAGGATGCAAAGCCCGACAAACCAGGTGAGGTCACGCAGAGGAAGGCTGGACCGTGACAGGGAATATCCACCCACTAAGAAATTCTGTTATGGAAAATAATGCATTTAAATTTGTTTATGGAAATGGGGAGTTAATGAAGATGGTCACATTGTTGTTAATGTCTTAATTGTGTAATCCCTCTTGTGAGCCACTAGAGGGAGAATCGGGTAGTACTGAATCCCCAGTTTGAGAACCTCTGCCTGTGTCTCTCTGGTGTGTGTGGGGGGGCTCTACTGTCTCTCTCTGTGGGGGGGTAACATATGTAGGGGTGACTCTATTGTCTCTGGGGGGGTGTGTGTAACAGATGTAGGGGTGACTCTATGGTCTCTCTTTCTGGGGGGGGGTAACATATGTAGGGGTGACTCTATTGTCTCTGGGGGGGGGTGTAACAGATGTAGGGGTGACTCTGTGGTCTCTGGGGGGGGGGGTGTAACAGATGTAGGGGTGACTATGTGGTCTCTGTGGTCTCTGTGCAGCGGTAAAGCGGAGGCGGGCCGTGTCAGACGATGAGGACCACTCTGACAGCGAGGGTTCGGCCGGGCCGGACCGCAGCCTAGCAGCCAAGCTGAGGGAGCTGGGCTCGGCCAGCGAGGACGAGCAGGAGCAGCCCGGGGCCAAGGACGGGAAGACGCTGTTCGGCAGCGACAGTGACTCTGGAGAGGACGAGGAGGAGTGAGTTCTGGGCGTGGCCAGTTGGGTCTGGGCGTGGCCAGTTGGGTCTAGTCTAGGCTAGGGCTGCACCATTCTGGATCAAATGAAAATCGCGATTTACTTGCTTAGAATAGAATCCTCTCTTCCTGACAGGAACCATCATGTTGTCATACCATAATCGTGCAGTCCTAGTTGTTGGCAGGTATGTAAACATGATGAATCCTCTCTTCCTGACAGGAACCATCATGTTTTCATACCATAATCGTGCAGTCCTAGTTGTTGGCAGGTATGTAAACATGATGAATCCTCTCTTCCTGACAGGAACCAT
>JAODUE010055157.1:0-17384 GCA_027564755.1 Amblyopsis hoosieri | reverse complement strand
CCGCCGCCCCCTAACAGGGGGGGGGGGGGGGTGCTCCCACCCCCAAACCCGGGGGGGTGGGGCTCCCTTTCTTCCCCAATCATTTTTTTATAAACCCCCCCCCCCCCCCCCCCCAAGTGAAAGGGGGTAAAAAAAGAAGATAAGGGTCTGTTTAAGACCGTTTCCTCTGTCTTTCCCTTTCCTTGCCATGTCAACTGTGAGATTAGAGTACATTTATCACAAAAGCTATCGTGTGATGGATATTGTTTTTTTTTGTTGTTGTTGCTTTTAATAGGTAAATGTAATCATTGTCATGCGACAAATGTACCCATATAGCCTGGTTCTGCCCGACTATTTCTCTCAGCTCAATTTATTTATCAATCGGGGTGGGTTGGTGAGATGACATTGAAGTCAAGCCTGTTTCTAAGTGGTGGTAGATCTAGTTGAGACGATTGGTTACATAGATTCTGTCCAATAGCTTCAAAATGAACGAGAGGTCTACGCCCAGTATAGGAGGCAACGACTGTTAACACTTTGCAATGGAGCGTTGCCAGACCTTATTCACAAAGTGAATGTTACGTCTGGTTACAGCAGTTTACATACTGTAGGCCTAACCACTGGTTAAACAACAGAATAACAACTACAAGGTCAGAGGCTGTAGACATTTGTCTCCAGAGAAGAGAGGAGGGGTTTTCACTGTGTTTGTGTGGTGTGTGGTGTGTGGTGTGTGTGTATGTATGTGTGGTGTGGTGTGTGGTGTGTGTGTGTGTATGTGTGTGTGGTGTGGTGTGGTGTGGTGTGTGCGTGTGTGTGTGCATTGAAATGTGACCACAGAAAACAGGCAGAGTTCGCTGGAACGTAGTCCGAAAACACATCACATCCGATCAGAATGGCAAACATAGGGTGTCTGGGCAGAAGCCAAGGGCGTGTGCTGCATGCTTTCTGCTGGTGTAATTTTCATACATTTGTTTGTGTGTATCTTTGTGTGTGTGTGTGTGTGTGTGTGTGTGTGTGTGTGTGTGTTGGTGGAGGACATTTAAATTGCTGAAAGGGTCTGGTTGCGATTATAATGTCTGCATGTTGAGCTGACAGAAACCAGTCAGTGCCACATTCTGCACCATAGATAAAGCAGGAATGCATATTGTCTGTGTGTGTGCGTACAAGGGTCCTCCAATCTCTCTCTCTCTCTCTCTCTCTCTCTCTCTCTCTATACCACCTGGATCTCGTTATCTTGCTCATTGCAGTTGGACGGACAATGTCAGTTTTACTGTACGCATTCATGTGTGTATGTTTGGGCTACTTATACTGTATTGTATGTGTGCTAGTTCATTTGACCGCGAGGCTTTGCTGTGTCATTGTTATAATGTGATAACTTGCTATTTAACACAGCTGACATGAATCCTGGTCAAATCCAGAGCTATTACTGCACAGACTCTACTAATCCCTGGTTGCAACGGGTCGCAAAGAGCAAAATAAAAAAAGGATTGCAAACGCTTGAAGAGATAATGACATTGAGGATACATTATTACATAAAGAAATAGTATATTAAAACAGACAACACTCCCTTTGAACAATTACTGTATATCCAAAACCATGAATGATGATTTTTTTTGTGTGTGTTGGAAGTTATCGCAGGAATTGCAGCCACAGATTTAAAAAAAATTTTTAATTGACCCAATAAAAATACAGAAGATAGTCTTGGCACCAGGCTTGATACATTCCTGTATTCCAATTCAAGAAGGAATCAAAAGTAGACTGCGATCAAGGCCGAATTGAATACCTTTTTGTTCATTTAACTGAAACAGTAATGGTACAAATCCACAGCGGATAAGATTTGTTTGAGGTCTTTCTCAAAAGCGAAATGGTATATTTAAGAAATAACCCCAGGTAGCGGGTTTGAAAAAGAGCTTTGCCGTCAGTTGTCAGTTTCAAGTTATAATGAGCTTCAGGGAATGCACTCCATCCAAAACGTTAAGTAGCTTAATGAAATATTTTAATCTTCACCATATTACACCCTTTCCTCCAACCCGTTGGCTGTTCAGAGCCAACTCAGAGGTGACGGCGTTCATTAAAAACTCTCATCTTTCCCTACATGAGTAATTCTAATTTAGCTATCTATTTCATGGTGTGTTCTCACATTTAAAGACATACTCTTTGATTGTGTTACGGCACCCCCCAAAGCAAAGCAGGAGTTGTCTTTTTGATTTGTTCGCTGATTCGATTATTTTATAGAATAGTAAATAATGTTTGACCACACAGGATATAATTTCAGTTATTAATTCAAACATCACATCAGATGCAGATGTAGAGCTAAAGATGTCTGAATAATAAGTGTAAAGATGCACATGGTATTTTTTTACATTTACATAAGTATTTCATTGGAAACAATTACTCTGGTAAGAATTTATACAAGATTGAATATGATCTAGTATACAATTGGCCTATAGCAGTATATATACTAGTAGATATACTAGCAGTTGATTCGGCCAATCAACATTGAGCTGACAGATAGGGGCGTGGCTTAGGTGTGCCAACAGCGAAAGCAACAGACGATTTGAAAACAACATATTCAGATCCAATCAACTGCCAAGCATTTCTGTGAAGTGCCCGCCCTTTGCAAACTGTTTCGATGGACTGCTCCCCAGATGGACTTGTGTCTAACAATCCATCTGGCATGTCAGGGTAGCAATAAGTCATAAATGTAAACCACTTATTGTAACCCAGTCATCACAGAAGGCCTGTGCTAAGACAAGGGCCGAAACCCACTGAATAGTAGCCGAGTGCTGACTGCAGTACAACAAGGCTCCAATAGGGGGCGAGCTTTAGCGTCCCCAGGGGCAGACACATCGACCACAGTGGGCGGTCACAGCGATAACACATCCCCCAGGGTCTCACAGACAGTAGTCTAAACTCTGAAGTGATCACAGTCGGGGATTCAGCAGCGCTTGACCTGCTGCACAATTTCTATGTTGCATAATGTGTGATATGGGGGGTGCGCGGCAAAGTGAATTCTTTTAAGATACAACTTTGTGTGTGTGTGTGCTCGTGTGCGTGACCAGTTTTAAGGGCTGCCATGCCCAGTGGCTAATACCAACTAATGAATGTAAAAGGAAAAATGGTTAAAAGATTTTGGGGCATATTAAAAAGCAATAATGCAGTTCAGATTAAACAAATGTGCTCTGACGAGGCGTTCAGCCATCTCACATATCTTAATGCAGCCGAATCTACAATGGAATGCAGCAATCTTTAACAAAGCAGCAATCCTTAATAAAGCATTATCTTTGGACAGCCACTGTAAACACATTAAAGCAGGCTATTGCTTTAGGTAAAACAAGCATACAAAATAATGGACATATAACTTTCTGCTTATGCAGCCTCAAATGGGGCATTAGTATTGCAATATTTGAGACAAATGTTTCATATGCACTTTAAAGGTGACGTCAGCGATGCAGGAGAAAGCTTGTTGATATTTGAAATCGACCAATGCCATAGGATGCTCCCTCAGAAGCTCTGCCCCCCAAATTGGCTAGGATAGTGTTGTGTGATGTGGTGTAGAAACACTGGATCATGTTTTTTCCAGCGTGGATACAGAACCGGTAGCTAGCGGAGGAGATTTTTGCTCCTTGTGGTTTGGGTTTATTTATGGTCAGTATTGTCAGTATTGTAGAAGATATAATCTGTGCCATTTTCTACCTCACAACTGGGAATTCTATAGACTTCTTTCCAAGTTGCAGTTATAAAATGGGCCAATTAGAAAGCAGACACTCATTACTTTAATAAATGCCTCCAAACCAGGTTATTTTACTCGCAGTATGAGAAGATCCCTTTAAAATAAATTGCATAAAATATTTATCAGGTAATCATAATCGTAAGCAAAAAGTAAGATTCCCCATCTTTAAAAAGATTTCGACACCTGAGGTGAACACTTAATTTGAATGATTTGTGTAAACGTTCCAAATCGTTAGATTTTAACTTCCTAGATGTTTTAAACTGTCACCCTTCTTCCAGAGTCTATGTTGAACTACCTCAGACCGTTTCCATGTGTTCTCAAACGATTGCAGTGAACTCAAAGCAAGCGGAAAACAGTTTTGAAAACCTTTGCGAACGTTCCCCACCGTTTGCATATTTTAACGCACCGCTGATGCATATCCGTGTGTGCCAGTCATGAGATTAGCCGCATGTGGGGCATAGTGAGACAGTGATGCATCACACTGTCCAACTGGACGTAGCGGACCCCCTGAGACCCCCAAGTAGCTCAGACAGCCTCCGTAGGCTGTGCTGCCTCACAACATAGGCCTGGCACTGCCACACATAGGGCTGTGTAATTATAGGAAATGTAATCTCAATTACAAGCTCAGCTCCTAACAATCACAAAATCAATGTTAATAGAGAAAAAAATGATATTTTGCATTTATGCGGTTTTCAAGGAAACTCTTATTTTGCCTTGTATACTGAATGACACGCACATTCGACCCTCCCCATGTGAAAGTGTTAACAGACGTTCACTAGTTGAAGGTGTTTTCATTGTTGTGTTTCAACAGATATTTCTACCGCAACGCAACGGAAATATCGGTCATTTTAAACTGGCATATCTGTACACTGTCGGTGTACCGGGTCAGGTGTGAGCGGTCGGCTGGGGGGGGGTCGTGGTTGGGTCAGAGGTCACGGATGGGTACAGGCAGGCTGACGTTTCATAATCTCGAATGACACCGCCCACACCCGCAAGATTCTCTCATCCCCAGCGTCCGCTCGTCTCAGAAAGACGGCCTCTGGTTGCTCCAGATTGACGTGTCACTCCAAAATGGCTATCTTTCTGAAACCGTATCCATGGCATTGGATGGGGAAATGACTGTGATCAAATCTGGTTCATTTACTTTTTGAACCAGGAGCTCCAATGGTCTAAAAGCACAAAATCACCTTGCGATTGTGGTAATTCCCAGATACCAATACTCTATTTTGATGCCATGGCAATCCTGTGGGTTCATCTCCAGAGAAAAGACTAGCTCAGGGAGGATTATGGGATTGGCTGGATATCCTTGTTGTTTTCTAAATTGACACTGATTTCCTTTTATAAAGCCTGTATTCGTGACATTGGACCAACATCTGTGTGTGTGTGTGTGTGTGTGTAGGCCTATTCTAGAGCTCTGCTTCTTGTCTTTTTTTGGGCTGTGTTTGCTCACCTATAGACACCCACACACACACACACACACACACACACACACACACACACACACACACACACACACACAGAGTTACACTTGGCACTAATTATACACAAACTCCCTCTTTCTCAGGCTTTGGGTATAGACTAGATCATACAGGCGCTTAGATTGACTGGTATGTTTATGCTAAACCTTTATTTATGCTGTCTTAAGTAGGACCATAAAGAGAGAACTGTAGCCTCTCATTACAGTAAAACAGAGCCCTAACGGTGCATCTAAACATAGCCGAAGAATGTAGCGTTCAGCATTAACGAACATCATTAGCGTCAGTTTTTCCATAGTTTTTTTTTTTTCCTTCTTTTTTCTTCTATATTTGTTTTGCATTGTTTTTTAAAGGGCCTCACGGGGAAGGTGAAGTGTCTCTGTGGGATGTGCATTTTATGTTTTATTCATGAAAAGTGGCTTTTCTCAAGCTAGCGTTTGTGTCTTGTGTTAGAGCTGCATGTAACTGCTTGCTGTCACGTCTTACCGAGTGCCACTTTCAGACACTATTGTGTATAAACACTGTACGGTACGTTATTAAAAAAATAATTAATCTAAAATAATACGTAGGATCAATGTACTTGTTGACAGATACTTGAAATTTGCGTCTTCAATTTTTTTTCCAATGTTGACTCATTAAAAGTTTTAAAAAAATGTATTTAAGTTTTTTAGTATTTCTGGTTTACGGTTGGTTTTTAGGTCAAATACAGTACGAATTGTTTTCCTCAAAGCACCTAAGTGTGAAAGAGGTGTGTGAGTGGTTTGAGACATGCGTTGACTT
Organism: Amblyopsis hoosieri; assembly: GCA_027564755.1. Taxonomy (NCBI): domain Eukaryota; kingdom Metazoa; phylum Chordata; class Actinopteri; order Percopsiformes; family Amblyopsidae; genus Amblyopsis; species Amblyopsis hoosieri. The sequence goes on along the minus strand of JAODUE010055157.1, from coordinate 11,420 downwards.
CCTGGTTGTCGCAAGGTGGAATTGTCTCAGCTTCACATTTCATTTGAATTCCTCAAATGATTTTGAGCTTCTATGGCCATTGGCCACAAAGGGCTGATTGTTAAACCCTCTATGACCTCTGATTGGCTCAAATTGCTGTTCAGTCATATTAGCTATATTATATTAAAGGTAGAGATCAGGATTCTGGACAAAGCTTGTTCACAGAGCCAGAGCTGTATAGAAACGCCAGATTATTATTTTTTGCACACACACATAACGGACAGCTTACAATAGCTGACTCTCTCTAATACATTTTATTTGAGGACGCGCACCTTTCAAGACACTCAAGGACATCTTACATTGTAAATACACAATTACAAAGACACGTAATATAAAGCATTTGACTAAACAGGAGCAAACATTTAGAAGATTCAAAGTAAAGTAAAAGAGACTGAGCGGGTGATGAGGGGATGCGGTGCATATCCAGTGAGTTGAAATTTAAGATATGGTGAGGTCAGTAATATTGGCAGGTTAATATATAGTTATATAAAACAAAAGAACGAGCCAGGGAGTTTAAAAGCAAGGCATTCAAATGTTAGTGTAAAGCGGGCCTGCATTAACAGATTTGACTTTCAGCTTGTCCAACCCGTGTCCAACCCGTGTCCAATGTGGATGGTGGCCTCTCTGAACGGCAAAACCTAGACATCCAGGAAGTAGGCTACTGTATGTAAGTGACCTTTGACCTTTTGTGACCGGTTAAAACGGTGTAAGGAAGTAATATGTCTGAGTTGCTGCTAGCTTGCGCAATGAGGCCGATGTATCGTGATTTATCCACGTCCAGATGTGTTTCAGGCTAAATTAAAGTAAACTAACTTTAACTAACTAAACATAAACTGTCATGCGTGTAATAATGTGGCCAGCTATGCGATCATGCATGGCTAGATAGAACCAAGTGAGGAAGCGGGGGCCATGATACATCCGTCAAGCTAGCCCAGCTGAGTGAAACCCTCTCGGATTTCATTTCAAGAGCGTGATACATTTGTGTGTCTGCAACCAAGACTCCTGTTCTCATAGCAGGAGGCGCAGCAGGAGCACGGCGTAGAGAAGCAGAGGCGCGCGAGATGCCAGATGAGTTGGGGAGCACGTGTGAATCGCTTCATTAACACGCAGGAGATGAATTCATTAGCGCCCGGCAGCCGGGCCAAGCGCACCGTCCGGACGCAGAGGATGGCGGGAGGTGATAATTATTAGCAGCAACAGATCTGAAGGTGTAGCTCCTCGCCATCTCGTTTCGCCTACAGATCCCTAGATTTCCCCCGTGGCGTCGGCCTGTCCCTCGGTGTGGCTGTGTGTCTGTCCGCTCTATCCTGTTCACTGCCGACTCACTTTCATTTCCCGGCATGAACAAGCAGCCCCCCGTTCCCTCTGAAGTGGCTCGACGGGGATAACTCAGACCCAAGCCAGACCCTCCGGTGCTGAGAAATGAATGCAACGTGAAAGTGCCAAAACATGCAGTTCATCGAATGGCCACTTGAGGCCATTCGATGAATGGCTTGTTAGCGTAAAGTCTTTAAAGTATAGTTTAATGTATAGTATATAAGCATAGTTTAACACATAGTCTTTAAAGTATAGTTTAAAGGGAGTCAATACCCATACAGGCGGAGTCCGGTACTGCAAAGATGGCGACAGCCAGAGACCTTTAAACCTGTTCTTGAGCAAAGCTGTGTGTTGTTAATTTACAGTATATATATATATATACAGTCAATGGTCCGACCTGAATGGTTTTAAATACAATTAGACACTGTGTGCCACAGGCCCAAATGATGCAATGTAGCCTCGTTTTGCCATCTGCTACGTGTCTCAGACTTCGATGGATATTTGACAGCATCTGGCTGTTGTCTCAGTAATTCATATATTCATAGCGCAAAGGCTGGGTGAAGATTCTCTTCATTGGAAAAGTAAGGATGTACACGCAAATGAGAAACGATAAAGCTATCCATAACTGAAGGCAGCACTTTGGTTTTAGGTGACATCATGAGATGCTGTTGACAGGCTTTTGAGGCAGCAAATTAAGTTCATACCAAATACTAAATAAACTCTATAAAGCTAAGCATGGCAGATATAGAAAATTAATATTCTGAAACTGCATTGCCCATTTAAAACGTTTTTAATATTCACAGTTTAGCAGAAACATATTTAATAAATCATAATTTGCCGTAAATTCACCAAAACCCTCCCGTTTGTCATTTGTCAGAGGGGATTATGGAATTGCCTGCTCCATGAAAGATATCTTAAAATTTGGCTAAATTACGGTGATTTCAAAAGGCATAATTTTAGGTTTCAGACAGCCCTTCAGACAGACTTGATTTGATATTCCTGCAATCAAATCCTACCTTGGCTCCTGCATTTGATCATAATGATTGGCTACGACTAGTATATGATTAACCAATCAGGAAGCATTTGAGCATTTTTATGGCAGCTGATGGCAGATTTGTTAGCTGGTGGAGAGAAAAGAACAGCCATTATTGTTTATCCATCTTTCGTTGCATTATTAATTAAAAAGCCCCCATTTATTTGAATTTTCTTTATCTTTATCATCATTGACAGAATGATTCCACCCCTTTTCCCCAACATGTGTCTGCTGTGGTTGTTATCAGGACTAAGCAAGTTGGGTGCTCAGTATCCAGTACGTTGTATTCATGTTTTCACGCATTGGTGACCGGGTGCGTTTGGTGTGCACATCTCCATATGTGTGTGTTTGCGTGTTTTTCTGCCTAATGTGTGTCTATGTGTTGTGAACGTAATTAGAAATATACAGATCAATTGAGGGGTAGATTAAAGCACTAAGAGACATTACATTATTGATCCGTTATCGCGGTGTGCTTATTTGCCAGGCAAGCCAATTGTTAATATTGTACATTGTGGAGATAAGATGTCAAACGGCCTTTATAGCTGAAGGTGTTTGAAATGTCAGCCATATATTTGATGATCTGTCACCATTATCTATAATTGTTTTTGGAATGGGCATACAGGTTTGACAAGCCTATTTCACCTACCAACTGATTGCCTGTAGAAGTGTAAAAAGTGTAAATTATAGTGTAACAGATACACTCTGCAATTTATCTCTGGAATTTTATCTTGAATTGTCCACACACTTGTGAACAATTGTTTTTCCAGATGTAAAAAGTCAGCTGTGACCAACATTTGGGGTTCTGGAGGCCCTGTAACACAGTTGAGTTGAGTATTAGACTAGATTCTGTAAAAACAATCTTTACTGTTGCAAGTGAGAATGATACAAAACACATAAAACGCTATTCTGAACTCGGCATGCACAGAAACAATGCTAAAAGATTTATGTATGATGTCAATACAAAAAGCAGTTCCCGTAAAAGTTTGCTTTTTGCCAGATGGATGATTGATTTTCTCTCCAAGTTCCCCCAGAGCTGGCACATTAAAGATGTACATGTAGCTTGTTAGCTAACTGCTGGACATTTGAATGGCAGGTGTGGACAATAGCCCGGCCTTTGCTGAAATGAATTCGCTGATCGCTTGCTCGCCATTGGACATCTTCATTCATCAAGTGATTGCTCCCTTCACATGGTAATGTTCCAGCACATTGTTCCAATGCCCTGATGGAGTGTGTAATGCAAACATCCAGTGCACCTGTTTTGCTACAGTGCAACCAGCTTTGCGACTGCAAAGTGTGTGCTGTTGTGAGGTTCTGGCTCCCATTGCCTTCCTTTATTGGCAACATATAGGCTTTTAAGGGTGAGGCCGATTGATTGGACACGGTTACCGTTGTTGTCTGGGTCAGAAATGGGGGTTGGGGGTCCTAACCTTTCTTTGCGAATCCCGCTCTGTCTATCAAGGCCAGGGGAAGAAAAAGAAAATGACATGGCTTTTACAGCCCTTGGGGTTGCCAGGGGAAACCCGGGCAGTGCTAAGCAACCAGCTGTGTTCTGGTAATGAAGGCGTGTGGTTTTTGGCAGGCAGAGGGTTCAAGCGCACGGGGAACTGACGCAGACTAAAAAATAAGACAGATATACGTATATTTCTAAATATTTATAATAACGTTGATAATAATTTAAATTCAATACCACTGAGACAAAATACCTGGCATTTACCAATTGTAATTTATAATACAGTTGAAGAACTAAGATAACATTGTGTTTACAATATATTTGTAGAATTAAGTGTCAAAACTTTACTGTATAACTGAATGACAGATAAATGAATATTTAACAGTAAACCTTGTTGTAGGCCTGCGTTTAATGCATATCACCTAGCAAGAAAAGATTATTTGGAGGCATGGGAAAATGGCTGTGTGTAAAGAATATAACAAACAAGCGGCTATCTGAGGATGTGAGAGATATTACATGGCTCATCTCTGTCAGGAGAATCCCAGTTAGGATGGTGGTTAAATGGAGCTGCTATGTTACAACAACTCTGTGCCCAATGCCTAACTGTGGTGAGGATGAAACTATTGACCATTTTCTCTTTCTTTGTGAAAGATCAAAACAAGTCTGGACATTTTTAGAAAAATGTGTTCCGAATCTATCTATCAATGAAAAATGTATTTTATATGGTTTAATTGAAGGAAATGTTATTGATGATGAAAAAGTATTACTATAGGAGATTGTATGTATGATCAAAAGCATATTGTGGAAGACAGGAGCTAAGATGTCTTTAGCACAAACTTTTATATCCTCAGACACGGTGTGTAAACAGATAATTACAGATTTGAAGAGACGTAGGACTTTAGGGAATATTGATAGATGGAAAATCCTTAGTTTTTAATGTAAATTTTATAATTATTTATGTATTATTAAGTGATGAGTGGGGGAGAATATTTTTGAAATCAGTGTTTGTAATATTTTCTATGTGTATATCTCAATAAAAGATATAAAAAAAAATAAATAAAAAAAAATGGCTGAATATATAGAATGGAGAGACAACAGAAGATTTAAAGGCATAGAGAGTATATAGGGAATACAGTAGATAGAGTCAAAGGGGACTTTCAAACTAACTCATGCTTTCACATTGGTTGGGGGCTGAAGCCCGAATTCTTCTTCATGATGGTGAGCGCGTAGGAAGTTTCCTTTCTAAGGCATGTTAACCTCATTGTTGAAGTCCGGGAACAGTACAGAGAATGTTTGCGGCTCTGCTCCAAGTGTATTTAGCGAACGGCCTGCTGTTGCACTCAAACACACACTCACGCTAAGATTTACCAAAGCCTAAAAGATCCCTTGTGTTTGTGGGCATTTAAAGGAACACAATTGGTTTTGTGGATTCTTTTGCCGTTGTTTTTAGCAAGCCAGCACATTTTTCCTTTTGGTGAATTGGGATTGATTGGGATTTTCATCCACCAAACTACAGTAACGGACTGTCAGTCAACTGTCATCTCTCTTTTAGAATGTAGGGCAGGCCCACCAACTGCCCCCATGTGGTCCACGAGAGGATTGCACCCTTGACCACTGTACATTAGCTCAATATACTGTATAGCCACTATACAAATCAAGTCAATATATTACTGTAAACGTGTTATTCTTAACTGTTCTACAGCCAAGACATGTAATGTAGTAGTTCAGACCTAATAATCAACGCGACGAAAATAGTCTGAGTGACAAGTCCTTACGTGTGTGCACATGGCTCCCGTATCTCCTGTTAGTGAGGATAATGGTTGGGTAAGGTACTAGTCACATTTGAACTGATACCAGTAGGAATACCTGGAATTTGGTGCCAATTGTCTACCCAACATTATTTGTTTTTGTCTTTACTTTGTCTAACAAATGTAATTTCAGTTGTGGAACACCTCTTTGCAAACTGGACGCATATTTCTGGACTGCTATTTTGTTTTGCAAAAGCCCGTATGCCAAACTTGGAATTATCGGCATCCTATAATTCTATAGAAAACCTTCGCCATTGACTTGACACATTAACCAAGCTGCAGTGTGGATGCTCTCGTTGTCTCGCTCTCGTAGACGCTCACGTTAATAATTGCCAAAAATATGTGGCCCACCTACAGTTTTTCCTCTTAACAATAACTGCCCCACTGGAATTTGTAATTAAATAACCCTGCACTAGGGGCTTTGTATATGCATCGCAAGCATCATAATCATAACTTAATATGCTAATAATAGATATGTTGTCTTTGGGAAACAATACAAGTCAAGTCTATTAGGCTTTTTTTCACAGCAATGGCAGATCGTGGAGCCTCAATACAGTTCCCGGAAGTCAGCCGAAATACTAAAATACTAAAATTCTATTTTATATGTAAATCGTTGCATTTATTGACTACTAATTACCAAAACATTAAGTTATATATCTGTATATATTCAACTGTTTTGCCTCTCCGTGAACCGTGTGACCATTGAACATTTTGAACTTCAGTTGGTGTAACTCTCTCTTTCCATGGCTCTGAGTTTAATGGACCTTACGCCAGGAGCGAGTTAGCCAACACCCACCGATATTATTAAGAACGGGTTCTGTAACAATGGGAACTCTATTGGCACAATTGGTGCTACTTTCTCTGCAGTGCCCTTGGGCCCAATAAAAACCCTAGGTGGGCGGCTGGGCCAGGTCAAACAGAAGATGAATCACCTTGAAATTACTGCTCGCCTTACAGGGAATATAAATCGAAGAGAGAAATGACTCTTCCCCCAGCCTGACCCCCCCAAAACAATCAAGATACAGTATATTAGTGTGCTAATATGAAAGACCTTTTGAAGCAGGAATGGCTATTTGAACATTTCACCATGCTGAAATGCTAACAACCTGGAGAGTGTGATATGGTCTTGCAGCCTGTGAGGCTCAGATACAATATGTGGAGGAGAAGCACATCGTCACAATCCCAAGGTTTTGCACAGACATAGGAGGAAACTTTAGCATACTTCAGCATTGAAAATGCAGTTCACAAATGTAAAGTGCTTTTGGAGCTTTGCTGGAAAGCCCTGGCCTACACTGTCTGTCTCAGTGCGTGCATGCGTGTGTGTGGTGGATATACCGAGCTAGAACAATCATCCCTGCCACAGTCTAATCTTCACTAAGACGCCACCTGCCGCGGTCTCCCTGGTCATTGTCAGTTCATTGGCTTTGTGTGTGTGTTTGTTTGTGTTACGCCACTGTTCAGCATATATAGAATGTTCTAACAAACCAAGCTAACGCGTTTTTGCTTGCTCTCTTAGTGAGCTCTACCATAATAAAAAAAACTAATATATATATATATATAGTATATATACTGTATATAGGCAGGATTTCATATCTGTTCTATATCTCAGTCCAGTGCATTTGAGAACAAAACTCTGCTTGTCAAATCTCAGACGTTGAACTCTTACTAATTCAACTGCCAATGAGACTGGGCTTTCACAGAACACAGAACATTAAATTCAGGGGTGAACCGACCTACCCTTGAGAGATACAGTTGGAACAAAGCACAGCTCTCGTATCTTGAATGAATATAACACAAACAAAAAAAAGAGATATAAATGCGCCAAATGTTCTTCAGATATAAAATGTGCACTTGTAATACTCCAACATGCCAGCTCAGACATTAATATTGGGGATCAATAAAGTGTCTTATTTTATCTTATTAAAAAGTCTTGATGGATTTGGTAATATCAGCAAAGTGAAAGGTGTGAAAACTGGCAATGGTGACAACATTTCTTACTTGGAAACACATTTGGTTGATCTACTACATTGCAACAAACAAACAATAACAAATCTAAATACTCTAGTTATGGAAATAAGATTGTTTTTTAAACATCTGGCAGGGTGGCAGGGACACTTTTTTTATTAACATTCCTGGAAACACATTAAATTGTCTTATATCAAGTCAAGATTTTAAGCCTTAACTCCTGACAAATGCAATTGCTAAGATAGTTTTAGTGTAGTTCTAAAATTACATTATCAGGTCGACATTTTAATGGTATGGAGTTCTAGTTGCAGTAAGTCATTTTATTTTGCATGTAGTCGCTTGAATAACCCGGTGACCATTGATTTATTTTCATAGGCATTCAAGATGCATTTACTGGTATACCAAGCAAGGTCTTTTGAAGGATCTGATTGAATGTACTTGACAAGATCCTCTGGAAAGCCACGCGTTTGTTTTCTTCACTACTGGTACCGAGGCAGACAAATCAGCCACCTGTCCAACGCCTTGCACTTCAACATATGAATTACAGTTACGTTGGCTTCATACGCTGTTTTACAAACTCTCCCCCCATCGCTGTCTCTCTCTCTCTCTCTCTCTCTCTCTCTCTCTCTCTCTCTCTCTCTCTCTCTCCCCCTCCCTCCCTCCATCTCTCTCTCTCTCTCTTTCCCTGTGCCAGAGAGAATGAACGGTAGGGCATTTTGGCACTTGACTAAAGCCGTGTGCATTTCCTCTGTTGCTACGAACACGTTATTTAATCGTCATTAAATCTCTCTGCCCTTAGCAGTTGAACTTTGGGTGGCATTGCATGGATTTAATCCCCAGTTACCAGGTGTGTGTGTGTGTGTGTGTGTGTGTGTGTGTGTGTGTGCGGGCGGGCGCATGTGTGTGACTGTGTCAAATGACTTTTATGGGCTCAGTGACTCCTTAACCTAACACTTAGCATGGCATTTACCTTGGGCTGTCTAACCTGCTCTTTAGCTCAGTCTGGCTGTGATGTTGGTGGTGTTGCCTCAATACTGTGTTTGTTTGGAAATGATTGGGCGTTAAACACCGACATGCGTCGTCAAAGTCGTTACACATGAAAGTAAAAGGACATTGTCTTTCACACGCGTGTGCAACGTTATTGTTCTGTGTGTGTGTGTGTGTGTGGGGCGTTTTGTGGAGAACAAGTTGTTGCTGCATGGTGTTGTGTGCTGGAGCCCAGCCTTGTCTTGTAGAACGTAAGTGACCAAAGAAAGCACAAGCAATACGGTAGGCAGAGGGGTGGGGGGGGGGGGTTCATTAAATGAAAGAGACTGACAACCAAACAGTATTTCTGTTGCGCTGCTTTGTCATATTTCTATACTTTCTTTTCCTCGACCGGCTCTCATCTCGCTACACAACCTTTAGCTATCCAACGGCTGTGTGTGCTGAATGGACACACCAACCAACCCTGGTTAGCTTTTGTGTGTGTGTGTGTGTGTGTGTGTGTGTGTATGTGTGTGTGTGCGCGTGTGTGCGCGTGTGTGTGCGTGCGTCCTGCCTGATCGCGGTGAGGAAGTATTGTTATGAGGCATTTCTGCCATTCTTGGGTATTGATTAGACCTGGCTGGCGGATCGATCAGTTCCGTGTCGTGTGACATATTGAATGTTCGCACGGTTGCTCAGGAAATGTAATCTGTTTACTGTACTCATACTCAGTGAGCACAGCTCTCGAACGCGTGTTATCCGCTTGGCTTGATTATACGAATTCAGGAAGCACATTGCTTTTATTGCTGTCATATTAGTCATATTATTAGAACACTGTAACTTTGTTTTTTGGAATGATGCAGCATTATTAAAAACAGTGGGGTTTGTTTAAACCAGTAAATTTCCTGTCCATTTTCAGTGAGTAGGCTATGGTAGTTATTAGATAGAATGTGTTGTCTTTTTAATGACACAATGTATGAAATATATAAAAATCTGCTTTTTTTTTGCTGCAATATACTTGATTTGTTGACTGCAAATATATGTACTATATATACTTTGACCACACACCATCTTTTACAAAAGTGGGATTGAAAGACAGTTTGGTTGTGGCATTACTGGCTCTGACACATGTTCTATGGGGAAAAAAAGCCTATGATCATTGCTGAAAAGATATTATACATTAGATTGAGAGGGAACATATTTTAAGATAGCAGTCTTATCTAGCCTGCTTGTTTAGTTCTGTATCCTGGTAACCACAAGCCCAATCACGCCCATCTAGCTTTGTCATCCGTGTGAATGCAGGGTAATACCGTGCCCCTTAGTACAGTCATGACATCATCTCCGCGTTAAAGGCAGGGTCATTTTCAAGTGCGATTGCTAACACCGAGCTCAGATAAAAAAAATACCCCCCTAGTAATTATACTAGATCTTACACCTAATTAAATTGTTTAATTAATTCTATGGCTTTATTTTACTGCTACAGATACACGTACATATATTATATTATATTATAATATATTATATTATATTATATTATATAATATTATATTATATTCACATCGACAGGGGTTCTTTAGCACAGTCGGTCATCTCCTGTTTATCTCCTGTTTCATCCTCTGTTTATTTCCCACCGTTCATATCACTCTCAGACTGTTTTCACTCTGTGTTTTGTGCAAGGTGACATTTTAGGACCGCTGGGTTGTCGGTGGCAACGTTTGAATATGTGAGCTGACATTTTGCAATTGACAGCCCAGTTATGTGTGAGTGATGTGCCTTGCCAAGTAACAGCAGAGATACAACGTGTGCCCGCCGCTAGCAAGAGAGTTTAAAGCTGCATGCGTTCTTAAACCTGTAAGATAAAACAAATAGGCAAAAGCATATGACATTGGAAAATGATGGGATACTAGTAGACTATACAGTCCTTGCTATCTGGGCACATTGCTTACTCACACCTATATACAGGTGGATTATGTTGCGCATATTATTTATCTGCATGTGCCAATATTGGTGAAATTATGTTTTGAAGACAAATGTGACCAATTTAAAGTTTTACTCCAGGTGCGAGGGTCTTGTGGCTCAATAACATAAAAACAAATTGATTAATTTCCTTGACGTATTTGTCAGACACATTGTGGTATGAGAATATTGATATGATAGACCGGAAGGCTTATAAGATGTGGTAACAGAACGATACAGAACTATAAATGTGTTTATACTGTGCAGCGTATGGATATTGATATACTACTGTATAAGCTCAAATATAAGATCAGCTTTAAGCATGGTTTTGTTTTAATGTGACTTATTCTCAGTATTAATAAGCATCCTTCTTTCTCTATCTCCACAGTGAGCTTCGTGAGTTGCGGTGGGGGCCCGGTGCAGTTCGAGTCAGGTGACCCCGCGAGCTTCGCGGTGGCCGCCGATGGCGTGGTCTACGCCAAACGGCGACTCCGGCTGGCCGACCGCGAGGACGCCATCCTGGTGGTGTACGCCCGTGACACGCACACCAAACAGCTGTGGAAGGTGCGCGTGCGTTTGCTCGTTCGGCCCGACGAAAAAGCAACGGAGCAACTGACACAGGTGATAAATAATGTTGTAATTATGCTGGGAAACCTTGCTTTTCTCTCTCGCTGCTAGCTAGCTATGCACTGTAGAATGTGGAGCTGTTATCTGTTGTCATGGTGGCGGAGCGAAGTGTGTGTATGAGTTAGCGTAAACAGAAATGTAAGGCAGAGTTCAAGCACACACTGACACTCAAGTAATACCAGTCTGTATATTGTATATATACTGTATATATTATATGTATACTGAATATACAGTGTGTAAACTGTATGTGCGTGTATAT
>JAODUE010055146.1:0-17385 GCA_027564755.1 Amblyopsis hoosieri | reverse complement strand
AGCACTTTGTGTTACATGAATTTGTATGAAAAGTGCTATATAAATAAAGATTGATTGATTGATTGATTGATTGATAGCTGGGCCAGCACATGTACATGTTGGTGCGTATGTGTGCGCGTTTGTGTGTGTGTGGCCCAGAGAGCATTTGTTTTGGTCTGAGATGCTTTGGTGTGCCATCTAGTGGTATAAAGTGACAGAGCCGGTGTGTGTCCTGCAGCAGCTGTGAGGAGCCAGGCCTCCAGCACCCTACAGGAAGAAGCTCTGAAGGTCTTCAGCTCCCTGCATCACCTGGAGGGCGTGGCCGACCCTGTGCCAATCATCCAGGGCATTCTTCAGACGGGCCAGGAGCTCCGCCCCCTACGGGACGAGCTCTACTGCCACCTGGTGAAGCAGACCACCAGACCCCCACATCCAGGCAGCCCGGGCAACCTGTGCAGCTGGCAGATCCTGACGTGCATGAGCTGCACCTTCCTGCCTTCTAGAAGCATCCTCAGATACCTCAAGTTTCACCTCAAGAGGTTACTTACTACCTAGTTACATGCCTCAAGTTTAACCTCAAGAGGTTACTTACTACCTAGTTACATGTGCTCAAGTTTCACCATAAGAGGTTACTTACTACCTAGTTACATGCCTCAAGTTTCACCTCAAGAGGTTACTTACTACCTAGTTACATGCCTCAAGTTACACGTAAGAGGTTAGTTAACTAGTTTATTTGCCTTATTTCTTCTCAATAGGTTGTTTAAAATTGGTTAGTTAACTGGTTAGTGACTAGCCTCAAGTTTCACCTCAATATGTTAACTAGTGTATATATATATATATATATAGGTTAACGTTTATTCTCTAGTTAACTAGTTCTAGTTAGACATTACATGCCTCAAGTTAGTTAACTATTTAGATACATGCCTCAAGTTTCTTCTCAGTAGGTTAGTTAACATTTATGCATTGAGCACATTATTACATCACTAGTTAGTTACATGCTTCAAGCTCTAACTAGTGTTTTTTTTAACTAGTTAGCTGCTAGTCATGTTCACAGCTGGAGTGGTCCGTCTTTTAAGTTCAGATCAGGTGACCTCCCTCTCCTCTCCCCAGGACACGGGATCTCTTCCCAGGCACGGAGGTGGAGCGCTACGCTGCCTTTGCCCTGGACTCCCTGAGAAAGACGCGCTCCAGGGAGAACGTTCCTTCTCAGGAGGAGATCAGGGCCATCGAAGCGCGTCAGGAGATGACCACCACGGTCCACTGTCATGGAGGAGGCTCCTGCAAGATCACCATCAGCTCCCACACAACAGCTGGGGAGGTGGGGACCTGTGAAGCTCATGTCTACTGCCCTTTGACCCAGCCAGCACGGGCCATTAACGTGTGTGTTTGTGTGTGTGCGCGTGCGTGTCAGGTTGTAGATAAGCTGATTCGAGGTCTGGCAATGGAGGACAGCAGAAACATGTTTGCTCTGTTTGAACACAATGACACAACAGACAAAGCCATTGAGAGTCGTACAGTGGTTGCAGACGTGCTCGCCAAGTTTGAAAGGTAAGACAGAGAGACATGGGTGATAAAAGATCATGCAACACTGATGCAAACTCATCAGTTATGTCAGTTTGCATTCTGTTTATGGTCAAATCTGTATTGTAAACAAACCAGACTTAATACTTAACATTACAGCGACATTTTCATTTGATTAGACTATGAGGGGAGCAATAAATTCTCATTCCATAATCCGTTTGTTTTGTCTAGGCTTTCTGCCAGCCAGGAGGAAAACAACACCGGCTGGAAGTTTTACTTTAAACTCTACTGCTTCCTGGACACAGCCAATGTTCCCAGAGATAGCGTGGAGTTTGCCTTCATGTTTGAACAGGTGACACACCTTTACCAAAAACTTCACTTCCACTATTAAGTTATAGTGTGGAAACTCACAGATGATAACTTGATATTGTATAATTATTTTATATACCTTGCTATGCAGTTGGATTCACTTTGAGAATCAATTTTGCCAGGCTTCTGGCCGAAACACCAGTGATTCAGACCAAACAGTGGTCCAGACCAAACAATGTCTTATGAGGGTGTGGGTTTAGGTGTGGCGTTAGCCCGTGATTAGTCTCGCAGAACCAGCCTTTACTTAAGTTGTGTATGAAGTCTAGGACACAGCGCTGCCTAACTGCGCCAAGAGCTGCCTACTTCTACTTATGAGGGTATTTTGATTGACACGACAACTACATAGCTACATAGCTCAATGACCAAGTCGGACGTCAAACATACTGAGGACATAACAACACAAGTCTGGCTCTTCTGTTAAAATCTGTTAAATAGGTAGGCTATGGTTACTGCTAAAAGTAAATGGAGAGAGTAAATAAAGCACAACACTAGCGTTGTGCTGGAATTACATACATTATAGACTTGTGGGTGCGAATGCTAACAGCCAATTAAAATCTACAACCACACTTCCTGAAAGTGTTGTCGACACAGAGTTGCGTCTGAGAGGCTGAGACTAGCTCGTGACAGACAGTTATAGACCTGGCTGCTAAGTATTTTGTGCCTGCCCAAGGATAACAAAGATTACTTTCCATATGGTTCTGTCTTTGTAACACAACATCTGGCACGTCAGGTTACTATTTTACACTTAACTATGTTTGTCCATTTTTAATACATCGGTTTAATGCTTAAGTTATATATTAAGGTTATAACTTGTTTTAATTTTTTGCTTATTTTTTATTTAAATTTTTTTAGTACATGAAACCTTTACGTTGACGAGGATAACTGATCTAGTCTAGGCTTGTTATTGTCAGCATGTTCTTAAAGTTTAACTGCACCCTAAATTGTGTTTTCTGAGCTGTAAAACTAAATAATTAGACTGAACTGTGATGAGACACATCAATGCTGGTGGTAATATTTTAGAAAAATCTGTATTTTATGGTCTCGACACGTCATATCAGTTAAAAATCACCCTGACCTTGGCTGGTTTTCAACAGCACTTCTCATCCTCTCCTGTGTCATCATATTCATGTTAACGCTAATAATAATGCTCTCTCCTCACTCAGCTCCTTGACCAAGTTGTATAATTTTTGTATCAAGTTGTGCAGTGGGTGGAGTCAGGCTCAGAGCTGGGGTGCACTTTAACGCTGAGTGTGTGTCCTCTGGTCTGTAGGCCCATGAGGCAGTGATCCGTGGCCAGTATCCTGCTCCAGAGGAGACCCTTCAGTTCCTGGCTGCACTGAGACTCCAGTACCTCCTGGGCGACCACAGCCCGCAGGCCAGCGTTCCAGAGATCTTCCTGGTGTTCCCCCTGGCGCGACTACGGGCCCGAGTGCAGAACTCGGCCAGGACCTTTGCCCCAGGCACAGGCTCCGTGGCTGAGCGTTCCGGCACTTCCGAGCGGAAGCGCTCCAGCTTCCTGGAGGGAACGCTGAGGAGGAGCTTGAGGAGTGGCTCGCTGAGTCGGCAGAAGCTGGAGGAGGAGCACACACTTGAGGCGTGGATGAGGGAGGAGGTGGGGGCTGTCCGGGCCAGTGTGCTGGACAAGTGGAGGAAGCTGCAGGGCATGACGCAGGAACAGGCCATGGTCAAATACATGGCTCTGGTGAAGGAGTGGCCCGGGTACGGGTCCACGCTCTTCAACGTGGAGGTGAGACCACGAGCGTCTTGCTGTCAGCAGCACAATAGCATCTCACATGTGGCTCAGCTGTTCCACAGTTAAAGCCATGATGCATGTCGGGTATATCGGCAGATTATGAAAGCACCCACACTGAAATCCTCTTCCAAATGCCTTTATTAAGTGTACAACATACCAAACCTTGAGGATCCCCCATCAGGCTAAACTGCACATCATATTGTGTAGCTAATATTCATGTGATGGTGTTTGATGATAAATACTATCATTTAATTTCTATTCCTATATGACGGTAAAAAATTCTGCTCAATGTTGTTCAATCGACCACTATTTTGTGATTGGGTTGTTTCTATATTCTTAGTTTATTTTCATTATTCATGGCGCCTTGCATGGCAGCAATCAGCATCTGTGTATGAATGTGTGTGTGAATGGGTGAATGTGAGGCAATGCTGTACAGTGCTTTGAGTGGCTGGAAGGTTAGAAAAGCACTGTATAGATGCAGTCCATTTACCAGTGCTTGTTTTGATCACACCAACACAAATGCAGTGTCGTGCAGTAGACAAGCCTACCCAGAGATATTTGCTGGTGGGCATGGGTGTACATGAAACTAGGTGTGATCTACATTACTATGAACATGCACATTAATGTTGTCCGATGTAGGCTAATTGGCACATTGCGTTGTGAGAGACGTCACCATAGCTTATAAGACATTACTAACATTCCTAATTTATATTGATTATTAAATACCATAGATGTATTCAAGTGTGAATACGTGATGTGTGGTATGTCTGGTGTTCCAGTGTCGTGACGGGGCCTTCCCAGTTGAGCTGTGGTTGGGCGTGAGCCGCGAGGCCATCTCGGTGTACAAACGTGGTGAGCCCTGGCCTCTGGAGGTCTTCCCCTACGAGCAGATCCTCTCCTTCGGCGCGCCACTGGCCAGCTCCTACAAGATCACTGTGGAAGGGCGGGAGCTTGTGTTTGAAACCAATCTGGTACGTATATTACTCTGTCTACTGGCTGAAGGCCCTTTTACACCAAGCGGGACGCGGAAAAGCGATGCGACAAAACGGAGGGTGATATTTTTGTGACAAATCATTTACATCGAACGCGGCGTGTTATTTCGAATGTTCAGACATAATTCCACAATAATTTGACGACAAAAAGTAGCCTACAAGACAAGAGTGCTTTATTTGGTGGACTGATTGACAAGTTTGCTGTGTTGCCGGGTGCCTGGTGAAGCCTGGTGCTAATCCGTAGTACAGAACGAGGCTCCGTGGCGAGTTGGAGAATGTCTTTTCTATTATTAAAATAAAAATACATATGTACTGCAATGTCTAAAATAATAGAATTTACAGTATAATACTAAATATGATATTTACTGTGTATATGTATATATATGTGTGTGTGTGATAATTATCTCACCCTACCCTTGTCTTCCGCTCTAGGTGATGGACATTGCCAAGCTGATGAAGGCTTACATCAGCATGATAGTGAAGAAGCGCTATAGCAACTGTCAGTCTGTCAGCAGCCATGGCAGTCAGTCCAGTGCCTGGTGAGGCCCCTCCCACTTCCACCTTTGGCCACATTTCACTACAGCAGAGGCTGTAGTCTCACAGGGGGGGCCAGACCAGAGCACCCATACGGGGACATGCAGTGTCACATTTGGCTTAAATGGAACTGCGAACTCTTCTTGAAACCATTTAGATTCTGTTCTATGCCACGTGTGTTTGACGCACAAAATGTATTTTGTTAAAGCCTCTGGTCTTGTAGATCTACATTCGCCATGCCTCAAATCAGACATACAAAAAAATGCATGTCTCTTATTTTAGTACGTTTACATAGTCTTTTTACAATGGATGTTAGAGAGAGAGATAGAGAGAGTGCGTGCGCGTCTGTTTTATGTGGGAGCACATGATAGGAGCAATATGTGTTAGGCCTGTCAGAATGTAAAAAAGCAGAGGCGAGACGGAACATTTTTTTCTCTGCTCAGGAATTCTGGGATTTTATTTCGCCATCTCAAGAACTCCCTCCTGGATTTATGTAAAATGTAAATATGCAACTTTACAAGTATTTTGTTTTTTATTGCTTTTATTTTTATGAAGATGTTTCAAGTGCCTGGATCTGAGGAACTACAGCATAAATTAACAGTTAAAATCCACTTTTCATTTAGGTGCTCCGATGTTTTCACTTTAATAACATTTCTAGACCATAATATCTTATCTATGTATAACATTTTAAAGCTCTATTATGAAAACATTTAACTGAATTGAACTGAACTTCTTATTTATGTAACGTCAATCAAGTGAACAAGTGTAGAAACAATTCCACAATTTGGTTGGAAAGGTTTGGTAACTCAACAGCAAGTGGAGACTGACATCAAGACAAATCTAGATCACTTCATGAGATGTTTGATTTAGCCTATAACAGAACATTTCACACATCAGTGATAAAGTTGACTGCTGCTGCATTTCATTACAGTAACATGATTATCTCACTCCAACTAAGCTTAGAGATGAGGTGCTAAGTGAAATCAGGCTGGTTTCCTGGATTAAGACATTCCATCATATTGTATACATCATATATGTTTCCTCATTTTGATTAGTTTTTAAAGCACCACTTAACTTCTCTGGACCTCTGCAGGCAGCAGGTCCTCCCAAAGACATGCAGGATTCTCCCATAGTGCCTTGGTGTACATTGTGTACTTGTCTTTATTACCTGTTTGGTTTGGCTTTATTATGTGCAATGTATATTTTATATAATTTGGCTGTACATTTTTTTACCTTTGCCTTCTATTCCTTGTTTTCTGAAATATGACTACATTATCAAGATATTCTTGGTAGTATATTTTCCTAGCCTACAGTGACCATAAAAAATACCGAAGATCTGTTTGACTGTAACAGCTGTCGTATATATTACAGAGCATTCTAACAATAAATGATTCATATTTATTTTGGAGGGGCTTTTTTTATGCAGTATATATACCTTACCACTTGTTCTTGTGGAGGAAAATGCCTGAACTAAACATACATTTTTACAGCTTGACAACACTAAATGCTAATCTAATAATACAAGCATTTCAGTTTATTTTTACATGTTTAACCATTATTTATCCAAGTTTCTTTTATTTTCCTGATGTCAAACACCTACCTGCTCTTAAATTGCTTTCAATAAAGTGGTAATCGTAAGCTGTAAGACTGGAATGCTTTCCTATATAGTAAACCTGTGTTAGCCTGGTGTGCTAGTATCTGGTGTAACCAGACCTAAATTTCACTTTGTGAATAAGGTCTGGAAATGCTCCATGGGAAGTGTTTGCAGTCATTTTCTCCTACCGACCTAGACATACAGTAGAGGTTACTTTGGAAACTATTAGACAGCGCTGAACCAATCACCGTTGCTACAACGGTTTTCATTTGAAATTGAGCTGAGAGCAACATTCAGGCAGAGCAGCCTAAGTAGTTGGGCCATAGTTCAAAGCATGTGATTCAGACACCGTTGTTGTGGGTCTGTTTAACATCCCCTCCAGCTATATCACAAAATGGACATAAATGGTACTCCAGCTGATTGACCACCATCATGTAAAACAAAAAATCTTTATAACTGATGATTCCTTTTACTTTTAACTGAGTGAAAGGCTTCCATGTTCAGTAACATAATTATAATAAAAGGTATAAATACAAGTTAGGCTATACATGTAGTGTTGTATTTCCCAGTACTTGTGCTACACAAACAGAATATGGATCTAACATTCAGACCAGTCAATAAGCACACAGCTGCCTGTGAATATAAACTGTCTTTACTTTACAACCAATGTACATAAAAAAACAACCTGTCAACAGCAAACGTCACATTCCAGTAGTTTTCTGTGCTCAGTTACCAAGACAGCACGGACTGCCATCACCTAGCCTCCTTAAGGCACCAGAAATCAAATGACCCAATGTCTGGGTCACACTCAGAATTATTCAAGTACCCAACCCACCCCTGCCCCCAACACCCATCCATCCACTTTCCCCATGAGACTCCTGGAGGCTCAACTGAACAGCTGAATTTACACAAATAAACATAACCTTGAACTGTTGGTAGCACTATTCTTCCCGTCCTTTAATGTAGTTGTATTCTCTCACACACACAAACAGAACTGTAACATCAGTTACATACATTACAATTGGATACAACGAAAAAATCCACACAGAAAAATATGAAGACATACCAAATGAAATTCACACATTTGTGGCTTGTAAATGAGCAAGTGACAGCTAAACTATAAAGCAACTTTCCCTTTGCTAGTTAGACGCCTTATCAGGGCTGTCAGCCCTGATAAGGCATCTTCCTGACTCAATTTAAGCTGGTTTTGTTCATTTGAACAGTTGGCGAGTATGAGAAATTACCTCAGGGTTGGGTCTAAGGGTCTAATCAGCATAGATCAAATTACCAGTGTGTGTGTACAGACACTACAAACATAATGATCTAACAAAACACATTACTGTAGAAATTTGTAGAAAAGACTAGAACGGCATATGGGTAAAATGATACTGGGACGGTACTACTGCAGAAAACAGCCGACAGGCGACGCAAGCTCGGATCATGTCACTTTCCTCTTAGAAAAATCTGATCCAATCTATCCTCTTCTCACTGAAAAAGTCAGATCTAAGCAGCCAATCAGATCTCTTGAAAACGTTGCACGTGTTACACAGATGTCACCCGAACCACAACTTCTCCTGAGTCACTGTCGGGTGCCCCCACGGTCGGACACAAGCACTGGAAGCAGAGACATGTCCAGGGCTGGGTGGACAGATGGGTGGGGTGTAGGGGTCCGTCGGACCCTAGGGTGGCCAGGGGGAGCCACAGAGTCCTGGACACCAGAGAGCTATGGCCCACACTCATTTCCTCCATGTCAGCTGCTTTATCGTAGCTCTGGACATCCCAGTGGAGGTTGACGGCCCGCCAGCGCATGAAGACATTGTGCACCGCTGCCCCCTCATGGACAATCAAGCCTATGACAGGGAATTATGTGTTTTATTTACCGAAGAACATACGAAGCAAAACATTGCAGTTCCCACTCAATCCACAAGGGATAGGGCGCCTAATGAGGTCTATAGGTTAATGCTTATGTGACGTAGGGTAGCTCATAAGCACTGTCACAAGTATGTATCGTAATTCCGGTTCAACGCAAGTGCAGTGCTTAATTTACTCATTGCAGTTAGCCAGCGCTGTAACCCACTCTCCCCCGGACACGCTGCTTTAGCAGATGCTTTTCCAAAGCAATTTACCCCCCAGGCCGTGAAAACCATGCCATCAGTAGCAGAAATCTGGGTGTGTCCTGGGAAATGCCCAGTCTTTACCAATATTAATAATTAATATAACACCACAAAAGCACCATAACAGCCTGGTCTCACCAACACACACGAGGTCCATGAAGCCGTACATGCCATAGCAGATCTGGAAGAGCACGTCTCGCCGCTGCCAGACAGCCTGGGGGCTGAGGGCCGACCACAGCAGCCAGGAGATGCTGGCCACCAGGAAGAGAGAGCCCAAAAACACAGCGATGATCTGGACCTTCTCCACCAGGGTGATGGTGATACCCTGCCACTGTGGAGAGAGACCGAGATTAAAGCATTACAGTGTAACTGCACCCCAGCTCTAAGCCTGACTCCACCCACTACAACTTTGAAATATGCTTCAAGGAGCTGAGTGAGGGGAGGGGAGGGGATTAACATTAACATTTGAATTTGATGACATATGAGCGCATAAGTGTTAACGTGGAAAACCAGCGAGGTCCTGGGGTGATTTTTTACGGATATGACGCTGTGCATGCTTTCATGTGAGTGACAAGCACCGTTGATTTGCCGGACCAATCAGGGAAAGAAAGCCCTGATTGGTCAGAATCTTCGGGTGACGTGAAAAATAAAAGTATACGTAAAATGTGTTTTAATACATATTATTGTTAGTAAATAACACATTGTGAGAACATTTTCAATGGTAATTCCATTATATATTTTTGGTTTTTTAATTATTATTTATGACTGCTATCAAAAAGTAATTTTACCCTATTCACATTTATAGCAGTATCAGACACTTTAATCTAACTTTACTCTAAACTATTTACGATGCATACAAGTGAAAGTCAATAGGTCATACAGTCATCTTACCCAAAGAACATTTTGCTAAGATGTCAGCATGACGTTATAAATCAACCAATAGAATTATACATTTGCATGAGCTGCATAAACCCACAAAAGCAAAGTGCACTTTAAATACATCAATTAACTAGTCAGTGAATTTTATTGATGGTAGCAATGGTCAGTTAATGGGGTTGAAAACACCAGTGAACATCAATGAATGTGTTCAACTCACAGATTAAAATGTTATTTGTAGTTTCAGTTTTTAATAAATGTACTGTATGTACATTTTATTAAAGACAATAAAACAGGACAAAAAAAGAAAGCATCTGGTACTCCCCCAGGAATCCTGACCAACTTGATGAGAGCACTGATATAGCCTAACATACATTTTCAAGATACCACTAGCATACTGAGTATGACCTCTTTCATGTCAACTACTCCTCAATATCTCAAATGTTCTTCATGTACCGTATACCTCGCCCAAATCAAACAACTGAAACTGAAGACAATAAGACCCCAGGGATCTGAGACGTCAGCCTGTGAAACTCAACACTTGTTTTCGGCAACGAGATACCACAAAAACACGAGCTATTCCAAGCCTTGAATGTCTGCACTTGTGTAGAGCAGAAAGTTCACTTTATCTGCACAGCCATGCTCCAGTTCCAGTACGGCCAGTTGATTTAAACATGCGAGCCAGCACAAACAAACGTCCACAAACATTCACCAGCCAACACACAATGATAAACTATAGTACGTTAATCCTATTGAATAAGGAAAATGCTTGAATCGGGAAGTTGCTTTTCAGACAGTTTGGACAGATACAGAATATTGTCAGGTTGCCAAAGAAAGCTTTCTCTCCAAATCAGTTTCCATCGACCGAGGAAGCTATTGGCTGACTATGATTCTGGACATCATTTTAACCAGCCAGTCGATACAGCCGGAGGTTGTAAAGTCAACGTCCTGTTAATGTCAATATAATAACAGTATGAGAGTCCCTGGGGTGGGCCTGTAGCCTCATGCTGTTGCCACGCTCAAATCAATTAAAGGGACATACACACACACAGCAGCAGCAGCGAGGTATAACCAGTTTATGTCTTGATTAGCAGGGCCCGGCTTACTGGAACAGGATTGGTCAGTGTTGATGGACACCCAACTCCGCTGTAATCATCACCTACTAGAGTGGTTGCTGGTTTGAATCCCACAGCAAGACACACAATGCATCTGTGTGTGTGTGTGCGCGTGTGTACGTCACCTGCTAGGGTCTATGTAGGGTGTGTGTGTGTGTGTGTGTGTGCGTGCGTGCGTGCACGTCACCTACCAGGGTCTCTTGAGGTTGTGTAGGTTGTGCATGTGTGTGTGTGTGTGTGTGTGTGTGTGTGTCTGTGTGTGTGTGTGTGCGTGCACGTCACCTGCCAGGGTCTCTTGAGGTTAATGGCGACCACATGGAAGCGGTAGCAGCAGAGCTCACAGGTCCAGGAGCCTCGCTCACTGATCCACTTGAGTAGACACTGCTGGTGTGTGTAGCGCACCGAGCCATCACACCGACATGGGTTCAGCAGGTCGCCCTGGAAACCATCACGTCAATCATCACCATTTGCATTTCAGTGTCACATTCTATATAGGGTGCATGTGTCATGGCTCAAATAATGAGAACAGCTAGAAGGATGCCTTCTCGAAGTGCTCTCCAGGTGAGGCACTTGACTCCAGGTCTCCGATTGGTCGTTTGCTTAGCTAGATCATACATCAAACGCCTCCCCTTTCCCTCGACCTGCTCACAAGGGGCTGTGCTATTGAGCCTTTCCATCAATGGCCATCTCCAGCAGCTGGAACACTCCAGGATATTAACGTGAGGTCCTGTATTAAGCCCATGTCATAGACCATCATTCCTCAGGCAGCCATTAGCACTGAATGGCCCCATATGTGTGTCATATTTATAGTACAGTAAGGCCAGTGCTGTCATTGTGTCCTGCACAGTGACGTCGGCTACATACAGTCCCTGTTTCATCTGGGGCAGGGCTTCTCAGCCAGAGGGGCCCATGGTGGGACCTGCAGTGGGGCCACATATTGATTCTGTTTTGCCCCCATTTCCTAACCTGACATGCCAGATGGATTGTTATTCACAACTCCATCTGGGGAGCCGTACATTGAAACTGTAATCTGTAAAGGGCACTGTCAAAAACATACTTGGCAGCTGATTGGATGGCCCATCTGGTCGTTTTCGCTGTGGCTATAAAATATATAGCTATAAACACGACGTTGATTGGTAAGTTCAGTTGCTACTCAGACACATTCAAAATTAAATTAAACTGAATCTCTCGAGATCAGGATGTTCTCGCCAGCTTACCCATTTCCCCCTAAATCTAAAGACTACCTGACATGATACCACCGTGTTGAAATCATCTGAAATTCCACCAACATGACTCCCTTTCCTTCCTGGATCCCAAAGCCCTCTATTACATCTTTAATAACCTGTGACACAGCCAGGCCTGCGGCTGTGTATGGAAATCAAATATTAGTCTGGGCCGGAGGTATGAGGATTAGGTTAGTGCTGTAATAGGCTCAGGCCCACATGGAGAAGACAGGATATTCACTTAGAACATTTACTGCCTCCCGCTCAGTCAGGAGTCAGGACCCAGGGCCAGAGACACCAGTGGGTGACCCCAGAAGGCCTGTAGTGTCAGGTTTCCTCTGAGAGCGCACGCACATGCACATGCACGCACACACACTCACACAAAGGCCAGCAGGAAGACAGGTAGGAAGACATACTGCATATAGGACATAACATGTTTTGTCACAATAAGAAGTCTTGCTATTAGCCTCTCTTATTGTACAGACATATAGCCCTGAAGCTATAAAGCAATGTGCTTAATCACCTGTTCCCTAGAGGACGAACAGATGGAAACCTGCTAGTAGAAGAGGCCATAATCAAGCCGGTGTCATTTCCATTCAACAGGTTTGTCTACCACTACCACGTCATGTAGGCCTAGTTTATAATCTGGTGTGCTTTAAATGTGTCTGTAGCAGTAGCCTACAGTATCTGCATTCTATAAAACTTTGTTTGAAACTGAGCATGCTTTTCCAGGCCTTAGTGGCTGGCACGCTTCTCTACTCTTCGCCTATGTTCGTTCCCTCCTGTTAGGCTATGCACGGTGTGCTTCAAACACACTGTAAGGCTTGAGTTGGGCAGATATTAGGGGTTCTGTGACACTAATTCGCAATTGAGAAGTGCACCCAGTATTTAAAATGAATGGTAGTCTACTGCTTCACTAAACACAACGCTACGCTGTGTGTTTTCATTTTGATTCCACCGGTATTCTACCTGTTCGGCTTCCTGGAAGCAGATCCTACAGCTGGGAGTGGGGATGCAGCTTTCACTGCTGCTGTTGGAGGGCGCATGCTGCTGGCTGCAGCCCCTCCCGCCCACCGCCCCTTCATCGCTGGAGCAGTCCTCGCGGGGATTGTCGCACCTCGGCCCTGACAGAGGGTCGTCGCTGCTGCGGTCTTCCTCGCCGCCATGCTCGGGTCTGTGGCGGCCATGTGCAACGTCTTCTCTCTCACGGTTGCGTGTGGTCGTTACAGCGCCGCCGCATGGCGACGTGTCCACACAGCCGGGGTCCGCCTCTCCCTCCGCTGCGCTCATAATAACATGAAAAGTGAGAATAAAATTGCATAGATGACCGGTGAACGCTTCCCAGTTCCCACCGCTCCCACCGCTCCTGGATAATGTGCGCACTTGTGACGGACGCCTGCGTTAAAATCTCCGTGAATGCTGGACCGCTCTGAATCCCCGCGGTACGGCAGACTGACAGGTTTGCGGATATCGGGACCGGGTCTCCCGGTATTGTGGGCCGCCCGCCTCTAATTCACGCTGCTTGCGCGCCCGCGTGCCGCGGTTGTTCTCCGAACAGGCTCCGTGCATGTCAGCTCCGCGCGCGGCTTCCCGGTGGATTGCACCCGCCGCCGGAGACGCCAGATCCCCCTGTCCTCGCCTAGGTCGCCGTTACCAAGGAAACTGACAGTCTGATAAATCTCTCTCTCTCTCTCTCTCTCTCTCTCTCTCTCTCTCTCTCTCTCTCTCTCTCTCTCTCTCTCTCTCTCTCTCTTTCTTTCTCTCTCTTTCTTTCTCTCTCTCTCTCTCTCTCTCTCTCTCTCTCTGAACGCAGTGTTTATTTGGTGTGATGTGGCCACCCTCAGCGGTCTCTCCAGGGTTTTGGGGGTCGTGCTGCGTTAATAATGACGTCATCGTCATGACTGACATCATAAGCTCAGTAGCTTGATGTGCAGAAGTGTTATTAAAAGATGGTAAAGATCTAGCCAATTAACGCTGTAACTGGAGTGTACACCAGGTGGGTTAAACGATAACCTACCAACAATACGTTACAAAATCGTTGCTTTTAAAGACCTCATCCAAGGCTGGACGATGACAATCGGGTTGCCAGAGAAAATGTGTTTACTTATACTGGCAGGTCTAATAGTCTACATTATTTAACTGTCTGAAATATTTTAAGGTCTTACTGTAGGTCATTTATGAATAGATCAGTCTGTCCTATTGATTTTTTTTGGTCTATAATCATCTAAACTTGTCCACAGCCTGACAAACCTACAATAGGCTACCTCACATAATACAGCGAGAAGCAAGCTCTGTCAAAGAGAAGAAGATTCTAGTCTTTTTGAGGCTTTCCAGAGAGCAGCCCAGTAATGGACTCTAATGCAGCAAAGGAAATTGTCCCACTCATGTCCAATCACTACATACGAGGCCCCGATCAATAGCCAGCCCCCAGGGTCCACAGGGAGTGTGGGGAAAGGAGGAGGAGTTTTTGGGTGTTCAGATGAGCTGGGTCACTCCGATGTAGGCTAAACATGGAGGTAGCCATGCGGACTGCCTTAGGAGACTTAAGAGTCTTGTAAATAGGACCAAGGGTTTTATGCCACTATTGAATGCAAACCATTTACCAGGAATGTTAATGTTGTTAGGGTTAACATTTACTGATATACTGTATGCTATTATAGGCTAGAGACAGAGACATTTTATATCATTTTCATATTTCGGGTGTGTTTTTGAGTTCAACTTGTCTTTAGCAAGGCAGAGCAGGTAGCCTGTATCTTTCTCTAGCTGCAGTTTAGCGTGCTAATGTCTGTTAAGCATCTTCCTCAGCTCCTTCCTCACATCTTCACGATCAATTAGTGTCTTTCTCGCAGCCTGAATGTCTGCAGAGCCCGTTGGCGTTTTCCTGTCTGAGCTGCGAGGCAGGGCAGAGTGCCCCAAGCCCACGACACCAGCCACAAACACTCTGCCTGACTACTACACAGGAAGTGAATGGGCTGCCAAACACAAAGTGGAGGACCGCAAACAAATGGAGAGACTGAGCTCATTAAAGAGCTCGGCATCCTCCTCATAGCTGATTGGCTTGCGCTGACATCATCAGTAGAAGATGTAGAGTCATTGATGGGAGTTCTGAAAGTCCAATCTCTGTCCCATTGCTGCATGAATGATTACAAGCCAGATGTATAAAATGTACAGAACAAGCTGTGGAGTTATTTTAAACAGTTTTAAATAAAGAAAATTACAGAATTATTTAACATTTATCAGCAAAAATGACCAATCAAAATCAATTTCACAATAATGTCAGGGATTGTGAGCATATTATGAGTTACTTTAATACATAAAAATAATGTATAATAGGTACATATTTTAACTCTGGTAAATGATAGTGAAGTATTTTATGGGAACTGAATAATCAATTTGCTCTCAATACAATCATAACAATTGTTACTGGGCTTGTTATATAATATTTAGTACCGTCTCCCTGACTCACAATTGCATTTAAAGGGTTAACATGTTATTAAACTGATACAGTAGCTACCAGGTTTGTGTTGCCTTTTATTGAACATCCCAAACGTCAACAGAACTGCGGGTTCATATTGGCACATTCAACAAGTGAATGTTACCTGGCATTGCTACATTTCATGGGAGTGGCCGAACACAACCAATCTCTATGTTGTTATATCAAACAGCTGATTGATTAAATCAGACCAGGTGGCTTTAATGTTCTCTATGTGTGGAAGCGGAGTTATAAGCTCATTAGGAACTCCACTGAATGCAACTTGCCATCTCTGCTGCTGGTGCCTTCACCAGCCTGCAGATCAACACCTCTGCAGTGGATCATGTCCTGCCAGCTTCTTCCAGGTCTCCAGCTGTTATTCCACCGAAAAGAGGCTGGCTGGGGCATATTTCAGTCTGACAGTGTGGTCTGTGTTGAGGCTAGAACATGACCTGGGCTCTGAAGTGGTTCTGTTTGGTGGCATTGTGGTTCATGCCCATCTTCATCACCCATTTGGACTTCATCTGCTGGACGTACTGCATGTCTCTTTGGATCTGATGAAACGATGCCTTACCTGCACACAGACACACACACACACACATTAGATAAGACATCTGTTGTGTGAATGCATATATAATCTGCATACAGTCTAAATATATTTTTAATTACTAAATTACCTAGGGCTGTCAAAATGTAATTTCAACTTAATTGATTATAGAAAAAATAACATAAAAAACAATGCAGATTAATCACACTGATAGCTCCGCCCTCTTAGTTACTTTAGCTGTGGTTACACATGCACAAATAAAAAACTGGGCAAGTGATGAATGTGCCGCAGCCTTCCGATGCGAAATGCATATGTTGTCCTGCTGAGAGTGGGCAGTGCAGGAGGTGACACACACACTGAACTCAGTTTCTTGGTTGTTTGAGTGATTGTTGGTCACACATTATTACATATGCTGTTTTAACAAGAGCGGGTGTTTTGTGATGGGAAAATGTGTAGGGGTCAGTTTGCAGTTATCACTAGGCACACATTACAAAATGTCTGGTTAGACATATTTCTACGGTTAGACACCGCAATAACCAAAGTCTCCTCCATTTCACCCTGCCTTGCTATCAAAACTTTCATTGCAGCCCTGTGGGGTCAACCACACAGGCGTCCTTGGTTGGTTGAGGCTGCGAATTCAACGGTCAAAGTTCACCTGTGTTGAAATCTACACAAAGGGAAGATGCGATATTGCTTCGCCACAGGAAGAAAAGGTTTTACTCGCTCCTTTGCTCGCATAGAATGGAAGTGAATATTGGGAGGCGAATATTGGTTCAATTTTGGTTCAATTTTGCGCAAGTGATTGTACTGTTGCTGCGAAAAATTCATCTGACATGGATGTTCTCCATTTGGACAAAATTATTATTGTCAGCTGTCACTGACATAAGGACCTGACTTTGCTTGATCCATTTTTGTTAATGCCACAATAGTTATATGGTCAAGGTGTCAGAGCAGTATTGAACATTGATTATTACATTGATTTAGCAAAATCAAATATTAATTTATAAGATAAAAAAAAAAAAAATGTTTTAATCGCATAAATTAATATTTGACTTGACAGCCCTACAATTAACACTCTAAGATACAGGTTATTATATAGTAGGGATAGTCATGCTGATTCAAATGATAAACTCGGACAAAGGCGTGGACCAATCATATTTGTTTGAGTGGGTGTGAAAGAATAATGAATTATTTGTTTTAAAACAATGAAAAATCTTGCAAGTAGGGCTGTCGCGATAACCGCAAAATTGGAATACCGCGGTGTTGCTAACCAAACCGCAGGCCGTGGAAAGCAAC
>JAODUE010055135.1:0-17385 GCA_027564755.1 Amblyopsis hoosieri | reverse complement strand
TGCGCCACCTGGTGGATGAGTTCAGCATTGCCGGACATTTTAGATTTAGCCTCAAACCGTGTTGCGTCACGAAGAGAATTCCTGCAGAAATTTCTACCGCAACGCAACGGAAATATCGGTCATTTTAAACTGGCATATCTGTACTCCACACCACAGGATAATCGATTGGTAGAACCATCAACAAATCAGGCCTTTGCTGAAAATGGTGCTAATTATCCTGTAGTGTCTGCTGTGCCCGGCATTAGATAAGCCTTGAAGTGTAACTTCACCCCAGCTCTGAGTATGACTCCACCCATCGCACATCTTGCTGAAACGTAGTCAAGAAGCTGAGTGAGGCGAGGGGCTTGCCCCATTGACATAACCTCATAACATTAACATTAAGATTTAAATGTGATGATGGAGGATAAGAACTACTTGGCAGCCAGCCATGTCATATGACGTATAGGGCCAATTTCACCCCATAAAATACAGTCTTTTGCCAATATCCACAAGAGCATTGACGTGTCTCATCAGTCTTATTACTAACACAGGTGAAACAAATCAGGGGTAAACACAAGGCTGCATGGTCACCTATGTGAACACAGACTGAATGGTGTTGACATGGGAGTACACCTCCCTACAGCACTCCCCCCTACACTGTGTACTTAAATATATACCACACAACAAAGCCCCAGGCCACATATAGAAGGCCTAACCCACTGTACCTATAGCTGAAGTTGTACTTGTAGTCGCCAGTCACCAGCGACATGGTGAACTGGTGCGTCCCGTTGGTGTCAAACACATAGAGCTCCTGAGAGGCTGGTGATGCTACTTCATAGGAGCTGGGACCCGAGGCCAGAGAGCCTACACACACACACAGGTCACATGTTAAATATAGCACATGTGGCATTCAGGAGAGGTGGGGATGGAGGGAGGAAGGGAGAGAGAGAGAGAGAGAGAGGGGGGGGGGGTTGTAGAAAATGTACTATGTATACAGTAGACATGTAATTGTCTATACATTTGTGTAAAAGTAGTATATAAATACATAATTTTTTGGCAGTATGTTTTTTTTCTCTCATTTTAATTCACTTTCAATCGATTACATGGCTGGACTGGTGTTCATGTTTACAATTTCTTACCAATGTAAAAAAGATAGATCGTATACAGGGATATATATACCAGTAGGTGGTTGGTTGCGTCGCACAGCCCTTATCCTAATGTTGCCCAGATCGGCTACATAAAGTGTCCCGTCTGGAGACACAACTAAAGATGACGGACAGTTTAGTCGGGCGTCCTTGGCATAGCCATCCCCCGTCTGGTAGCAGTCACAGTTGGCATCATTCTGTAGCAGGGAGATAAAACGGTGAGATGGGAGAAGTCTGTGCACTTGTTGCTGTTTGACATATCTAGGGTAAATCCATGGTTAACCGTGTAAAATGTAACACGTTTTACTAACATGAAATAAACCGATGGTGTCGGTTGACGTTTTGTTATTCATTTTGTACTCAAGGCAAGTATTCTTTTTCCTGAGATAACGGAATAAATATTCTGTCAGATGGTTCCGGTTAGCTATGCTAAAATTAGCAAATCATCTTATAGAGTTAGCAGAGATTAGCTAAAGAAAGAGTGTGAACAAGCTATTCCTAACCATAAACCTATCATAATTGTATAACTAATAGTGGTGTGGTGTGGTGTGATTTAGCACCTTGCAGTCACACTCTGAGGGTGCACCAGCCAGGTGAGTCATTTCTCCATCTGTAGACACCTGGAGGAGATAAACCACAACTAAACTGTCAAACTAGAGAAACGTACTGGAACAGGGCCAGAAGAAGCTACAGTATTCTACTACAAATGACTGTTAACTGTGGTTCATTTGAAGGTGAGATTATACAGTAGCACACAACGATACATAAACACAGTGTACATAATATGATAACCTTTCCCAATAGAAAGCTATAGCCTGTTTATAAATGATGTTCTATATCAATATCAAGTGTGTGTGGTTGAGGTGGGAGGGGTAGAGAATGATGTGAACCTATGGAAGGGGAGGAGTAGAGAAGAGTGCAAAAGAGTGCATCAAAACAACTTTCCACTTTTGTATTTTGTCTAGGGTTAAAAAGTGATCACCCAACACACACACCAAACAGATATGGACAGCACAGGCCAAAGGCGCTGATTACTGTTCTCCAGTGCTTCATTTGTGCCACCTCTCAGATTGGGACTGGCACCTATGTTATTGGATCTGGACCTCATTTACTGTCAAAATGTATAGGCTACCTCTTATTTTCCCCCATTTTTATTTTCGGCATTGTTTTATTTCCATATGCTAGGCTATACATTACTTGTAAATCACTTGTTGATGCATTTGATTAAATCTGTTTTAATAAAAGAAAGGCGTAGGCTATAATATTGAGTTGGACGATTATGGTGGTTATCCAGGCCATGTCATGATATAGGCCCATCGTTTTTGGAATTATGGCAAATTGTTACTGCAAGCCCCACAGCTACTGTAAGCAAGTGGGCGTTTGTGCTGTGGTCTTGAGAGGAGTACTGCATTGGGAATTATTGCGGGCGCGGGCGTATTTAAAATTGTTGCGGGCAAAGTGTGCGGTCAAAAAATATAAAAAATATCCTGCGGTTCCCGCGATACCACGTATTGCAAGTGGATCCCGCTCATCCCAGCTGATCCCACTGGTCTCCACTGATCCTTAAAAAGTCTTAAAATGTTACATGTCAAAAGAACATGTAAAGATGTCCTATTTTTACTGAACGTGATATTCAATTTCTAACTGTCAACAAATTAATTTTGTAATTTGTCTGTACATGAGATAAGAGCCTATGCGTAATGTTTATCACTGCCACAGTAACTACATAACTCCCGCTACCATTTCTTTCATATTTCTAATTGTTTTGCACGATAGTGTTTTCTCCCTCCCTTCATGCATCTAAAGGTTGCTGCTGGCCCTCCAGGACACACCACCATGTGTGCATGTGCACGTTGTGTCTGTGTTCTCAGGGTGCATTATTATAACATGTAAATAAATAATGCTTTGTGATTAGGTGCATTTTGTACTTTATTTTAACAGTAACTTGCGTTCAATGTGCTACAGGCACTGATTTGATGCATTTTTTTTTTTTTTTTTTTGTGTTCCGGGACATATTTCCTCCCCCGACTCGCCGGAGCAGCACCTTCTCTGTGCTCCAGGACCTCCTGGTTTACAAATTAAGTACTGCTGTTCTCCCTAATCTACCATATAAGACTATACATATCAGAAATGCAAATAAAAAGACTCTGATAAGCCACTGTATTATCCCAATCAACAATAAACAGCAGTGGACACAAAGTACAGTATATAGTGTACTTTTTTAATCCATAGTTCACGACTGCTTTTGTGATTATATCTTTAAGAACATCCTTTGTACTTCATCTCCCCATTAACGCTAATAAACTCAAGTGGTTTTAGTATCTGAAATCAATAGGGATTGGAGTTTACCACTCCATTGAGAGCCAACAGGGGTTAATTTTAAATTACAAGATACCAGGCTTTTGTGAATTTAGCATTTGGATTAGGGCTGTTTTTTTTCACATTATGCATGCACATTTTCCCATTAATCCATTCTTTCTCTGTATAAAACTGTGCTGTGTTTGCATGTGCTCATGTCTGCCGATTAATATAAAATGAATGCAACAGCAGGCCATGCAGTATTTATTAATGTAATCTGTTTTGGAGTAAATATTTTAATAGACTGACCCTTGCCAATGTAACAATGTTGTTTTTGATAGTTTTAGATAGGTGAACTATGAGTAGTGTTATTAGTGGTCTGGTGGATCATATGATCACTGCTCCCGGTGGTTGGTTGCACCTTGCATGGCAACAATCACCATCGGTCTATGAATGTGTGTGTGAATGGGTGAATGTGAGGCAAAATACTGTAAAGCGCTTTGGATAAAAGCGCTATATTAATGCTCCCAATTACCATTTACATATTGATAACCTGCAAACGGTCCTGCCGCCCGCTTTGATTGTTATAAGGTTATGAAACATGATTTATTGTTTAGTGTTTTTAATTGTGTTTTTGAGAACGAGTATTTGAGCTCACTCATTCGGAAATACCATCAATAATTTGAAGCCTTTATTAAAATGGTTTTCGGGCCAGCCCTAGTTAGGATGGAGTGAAAACTGAGTTTACCAGTTCTACAGTTTGGCTCAAAATGTTGCAAAAAGAGTCAGAATAAATGGAAGTTGATATAAATAAAAATAAACTCTGCAGAAAAGTTTATTAATTGTTACCCATTAGAAATTAAGTTCTCAACATCTAAATAAATGTATGGTAAATGTTATGTTGGATATTTTTTTTAAATATAGTTCCACCAAAAGGATATTAATGCTTAAATAAGGGTGCAGATGATCAGGCTGATAATCACATTCCCAGAAAACAATTTGTGAAAAAGCACAGTCACAATTATGAGAAATTTTAAACCAAACTCTATATACATTGCCCAATTTTGGCCTGGGTTTTTTAAAAGAATTGGGAGATGGATTATTGTATGTTACACCTGGTGCAGGAGAGTTTTATCCACCGTTAAACTAGCAAAAGTGGATTCGGACAGCCAGAAATGCATTTTGCGCCTTGTGCTTTAGACTGTGCACTTAAAATTGGTCCCCATGTGTGAGACATGACTCGACCTGTCTTATGCGGTGGAGTTTCTTCTCATCAGTCTCTGCAATGTAGAGGACCCCACTGTAGGACAAGGAGATGGCTGTCGCCCCCTCTAGCATGGTTTGCACTGCCCGTTTACCCATGGTATATTCAATACCGGGCACCTGGCAATGCATGGGACGTCCCGCCACAATCCGTACCTGTAGGATAGACATGCAAGATCACACACATAAGTATGCGTGTTGACACACGATACCATACAGATTCAAAATATAAATATAATAAGATATAGTTTTGTCTATGAATCAAGGTGCATGTGTCCAAACTTTACTATAGTAATACAACTGTAGTAATACAACAACTGAAGCTAATTCAGTGTTCAGTCTAAAACATTTTCCAGTGCAAAAATTCATACTTAGTATTACCACAATGCCTTAGTACCACAATACCTTATACTGTATTTCAATGGCAGTTTTGCATATAGCAGTTCAAATTGTTTTTATAAAAATTACTTATCTATGATAATCTTGATTATGTTTCCCCCCACCCATACCATTTACTTACTTTACATTATCAGTAAACATACTGTATTACTGTATATTTATGAAAATGTGACTACTGTACATTTCTTTGTTGATGTTATTTTAGTGTGTGTATGCCTATATTTGGACAGTGTTTGTTCATGTGGGTGGTTTTTTGAGAAGTTCTGTAGTTACTAACTATGTATATTTATAGTGTACAGTAGGTTGTGTGTGGTATCTCTCCAACTGCACATATCTTCTGCTAACATATGCTTCTTTCTGTTAGCAATACAAGACACTTTAAAGTCCAACAGCATGGTTCCAGTATCTGCTCTAATGAGCACATGTGGCAGACTTTACCTGTCTATTTTCAGTGATCTGTAACACAACATTGTTGTCCAGCACGTAGATGGAGTTATCCATAGGGTTGAT
Source organism: Amblyopsis hoosieri (assembly GCA_027564755.1). Lineage (NCBI taxonomy): Eukaryota > Metazoa > Chordata > Actinopteri > Percopsiformes > Amblyopsidae > Amblyopsis > Amblyopsis hoosieri. Next base: position 11,791 of record JAODUE010055135.1, on the reverse strand, counting down.
GGCTAGGTCGGTGGGCCACTCCAAGCGAACCTAGCCATTAGAATTACAAAGAAGAAGTACATCACAGTCAACATGAATATAGAATATAGCATATTTCAATTAATAAAAGAGACAAAAAGTTTAGAAGCACAGGCAAAAAGATCAAACCACTTCAAGTTCCACACATTTCATAAAACTAGCTCTTCAGCATTCTGCCAGTGGTTGACCTATGGGTTCAGCAAACATAGAGGCTCCACAGGTCAGTTTATAGTGCCAGTGACCTGATGGTGCTCGGTAGGGTTGGAGTGTGCTGTACACGCTGTGTATAAATGAGTAATGAGGTCAGCTATCATAGGAGTTCATGTTCACTACATCTACCATCAACCATTGCATAACAGCATCTGATGCCAGCAGCACTCACGTTGGTTTCTGAAGTAATAATTGGCACATTTATTATTACATTAAATAACAAAGATAACTTGCACAAAAGTTATCTAGAAAACCCATTCCAAGATAACTACATGAATGAATATGGTAATATGGAAAGAAATAAAGAAAGAAAGAAAGAAAGAAAGAAATAAAGTAGGAAATTAGGAAAGTAAACGCAAATGAGCGGTAGAACATCCTATCTTCTTAGTATGTGTGAGTGTGTGTGTGACTCTTACCTGTCTTATGTGCATGCTGGTGTCACAGGTGAGAGGTCGTGCAGATGTCAGGTCATTGCTGCCGAGCAGCGTAGAGATAATCCCATTACGGTCAACCTTTCTGATCATGGTGCCGTCCACGAAATAAATGTAACCGTTCTTGTCCACAGCGATACCTGTGTGTGTGTGTGTGTGCACGAGAGAGAGAGAGGAAAACAATTAGCATAATTCCACAAATAATGCAAGGCTTGCTTTTAGCAGTTGGGTCTAATAGAGTAACTTCTACTCACTATGGTCCTGTCTACATTAAACAGCCCATCATGCCTTACTTGTCAAAGTATCCTCGAGAAGGATACTTAACACCTGACTGGCTGCAGGCTTCACTTACCCCCATCCCAAATTCAGAGGGAGCGACTGGATTGACCCCCTCTTTGGGGATTAAGGGGATTAAGTAAATCACATTGGTGTAGAGTATATGACCTGTTATACATGTATTTATATAAGAGCTATGTAGCTCACCTTTCCTGTGCTTCATATGGAGGCTAAATGGCTACTGGCCCATGCCGTACTACTGCGGTCAACACTGTGCTAAGCAGGGACACTGCATGATAGTGGGACATATAGTGAGATTAAAAGGGTTTGTTAAGTGGAGAGACTGAGAGAGGCCAAGAGGAACAGAGGTGGAAGTGTATCGGAAAGGGATGAAAAGCTTACTGCAAGTGAGTGTGTGTGTGTGTGCGCGCGTGCATGTGTGTGCGCGTGCGTGTGTGTGTGTGTGTGTGTGTATGTGTGTAAATCAGAACCTTGATATATTCACATCCGGATGGAGCCAAGGAAACAAGACAGACTGTTGCCATGGCTATGAAGTGGTCTTCTATAAAAACATCCCTTTTTGTAAAGACAACCAATCAAGTGGTAAAGGTGTCAAATCACCTAAAGCACCTTAAACGTTGCTAAGCATTTGTTAGCAAAGCTTTTGCTAAGTACTATACTGTATAAGGTTGTATACAGTAGAGTCGTAATCTACTTATATTTGGCATGACATAATTTAACAATTGTAACAAGAGAACATTTTAAATTAGGCAATTTAGCAGACAATTTTATTCAAAGTGACTGTTAGTACCATTACTAGTATTAGGGAGCAGGTACTGTGGCATGTTTGTTGGGGGATGAAACATGGGACCGTTCAGCTTGGACATGTATTTACCTGATCACAGCTAACTGGCAAAAAACTAGCATTGACATCCACTATTGTGAGGAATGTATGGCTGCTACTCAGAAACCCACCAGTCCGCTGCATTCTAAGCTGCAGTGAGCCGATGGAATGTAGATACACTGTAAGCATATATACACACACACACATATATACATATATATATATATATATATATATATATATATATTCGCAATCACTGTTGGTTGGCTATAATATATTTGACATTTTATATATCTGTCCCTCTTTATCACTTGTATCGATCTAAAGACTTATAAACATTTTTTTTAAAGAAATGTAATAAATTATCTCAGCAGTCTCTGCAGTCTTGGATTTGTTTGCATACTTTACATTCACATAACGTGTTTTTACGCATGCACACACACGCACACACAAACAGGGGATCTGTGTGTTGAGACACATTACAGCAGCGTGCTTTGGTCAATCAGAGCCTTGTAAATAACATGAACAAAACAAGGATACATTCTAGCCATTTATACTAGAAGCCCTTGTGGAGATGTGGGGCTCAGTGGGGGTTCTGTGAAACAATGTGTTTTATCAGCTCCCCAGAATGGCATGGTTAGATCTCACTCTGCTGAGCTGATTGATGCGTTAGTATAGAGAACAATGTTATAAATCAGTACACCAATGGACATATTTTAATGTGGTATGGTGCAAAATGTACTAGAGATTGTCCAGTTAATGCCTTTATTTACATAAAATATTTTCCTGCATATTACAAGAAATATAAAGGAAAATTATGGTTTTGCACATGGAAACATGCTAGATTGAAACCAGTCTAATACAATAAAGAAAACTGTCTGGTATTCCCTACCTATCCTATGTGTGTGAGTGTGTGTGTGAGTGTGTGTGTGTGTGTGTGTGTGTGTGTGTGGACATACCTTTTGGGCCCAGTAGCTGTGCCTCTGTGGCTTTTCGGCCATCTCCGCATCGGGCTTCATCAAAAGGGGGGCATTGCTCCCCTGTTCCAGCAACAACCTCTCCATTACCTGCACATAAACATACAAAGCCTTTACTGCACGTGCCATAGCACTACAGCATACCTTACCATCCCTTTACCTATGCATTAATACTAAATACTGTGTTGACGGGAGCTCCTACCGACAACCTCGCGTCCGCCGCTAAGCATCTTGGGTCTGTAGATTCGACGAGAATTTGTGTCTGAAACGTAGAGCTGTCCCGTAACTGGGTCTGTTGCTAAGTAGTAACGATGGGCGGGGTTGTTGCTATGGAGATAGAGAGGACAAATCAAAAGAAGAAGATTTTCTGACCTTTGAAATGTCTACTACTACTTATACTACTATTACTAATAATACTACTAAACTAACTACTTAAATGTATAGAAAGAGCACTACATTACTAAATAGTAATGCAACAAAAATAGTCAAATATGAAAGACAGGATAAAGACAACATCATATTGCCAAGGGGTGAATAAAGAGATGCTGATGATGTAAAACCCAAGAAACAGGCTTTCATTTATCACCTGTGGCATAGTGTGTGTCTGTGTGTGTGTGTGTGTTTGTGCGTGCCAGGCTGAACATAATTAAGTGATTGTGATGGGCCATCAGTTGTCTGTGACACACACTAATGACACTTGCCACACTGTCATGTAACATCTATCAGTCTCACACACACACACATGCATGCATGAACGCACAAGGCCCAAGGAGGTAGTGGTTGGTAAGAATCAACATCTGATCTCAGTGTTAATTAATTCAGCTGAAAATTTAAATTAATTCAAGTGTATTTTTGTGTTTGTATGTGAAAAAAAAAATACACTTAGCATATCTGATATTCCCGGACTGAACATGTCAGAACACACACACATACACAGCACTAACTAGGGACAACGAGGCTGTAGTAACCAGAATACAAGGATTGAGAAAGAAGGACATGGTTTAGACGATGTAAGGAAAAAAGCGACACAATAAATACTATATGTGACACTAGGATACATGATTGTAGAGAGGAAGGTAGGAGTGAATACAATAAGAGAAGAGAGAGAGACAGAAGGAGGTAGGTCAAATGTAGGTCAAACAAAAAAGGAATACGTAGCTTCTAATAAAATTAAAGAGTTTTTTTTTTTTTTTTACTAAATTACTTCTCTTGCTAGCTCCTTTCAGAACTTGTACTTTGATTAAAGAGTGAATTTAAATTGAAAGCCGCAAGTCATGGCAAGGCAAAAATGAGATCTGACTGTTGTTTAGCCGGTGGCAAAGAAATGTTGTGTAGGTAAGTCTTCTGTGGCTTTATTTAAAGTACGTATTACAGCTATGGAGGAAAAGAAACACTTACACCTGACTAGCTTAATTAGCTAGTGTGAATGTATTGCATGAGGGGAGGGGGGTTATACATATTAAGGAAATGTCTGAAAGTAGAAGCACAGTGCCTACTTCCACCCATCATGATAAAAACATTACAATAAATAATAACTAAATAAAGTAACTTAAGTGACTAATGAGTGGTCTTCTTGCTGGGGGTCGTATTACAAAGTGGTGTGTCTGCTTATTCTGAGCTGACAATAGAAGAACACCCCCCACCACTACCCACCATCAGAGAGAAAGACCTCTCTGGCCTTTCAAATGCACAGCCTGATAGACAATGCACACATACGATGGAGAATGATGAGAACATGACAATGAGAAATGTAATGCAGGGGATTAGTCACTCTTACCTATGTCTGAAATCTTTGTTTCTTTAATACAGCACAAATATTGGAAGATGAGAAGAGAGAAGTTAGCATTTGAACAGTTTAATGCTACATGCGTCCAGCAGAAACACTTAGGGATGAAAATAGTAATAGGAAAAGACAGCATGCAGTGTTAGGCTCTGTCAACCATCCATTCATTCCACAAATTAGAGTCACCTTACAGATAAAAGGCTCACAATACAGCAAAGACCTCCAGATAGACCCACATTTTTGCCACAGACCTGACTACAGTTTGGCTTCATTTTTGCTGTAATGATACAATATACTTCCCAGGTAGTGGAACCTGTTAGCTTGTGTGTCCATCAAGCGATGGATGTATTGATTATAGCGTACCTCAGCTCCATGACGCTGGTCACGTTCCCCGAGGGGAATATCCTTCGGATGTAGTTGAAGTCTCCAACGTAGATACTGCCTTCTGACCCGCAGGCCAGCGCCAGGGGAGCCAGCAGCTTGTTGCCCTCCGCTTGACCGTTGCAGCTGGGGCAGGAGATGCTACGACGTCGCCCGTTACCTGGGAAACCGGAGTATCCAGAGTAACCAGTGTATCTGAGCAGGCCTTATATCCAAAGTTTGGCCTGTCAGCAGCCATCAGCTATTAACAGTTATTAACAAGACCCAATCTAAATAAATGGGGAGAGTGCCATAGCTTCACTTTTCAACAACATGTCACTTGGACATACTGCATGCACTGCATGTATACAATCACCAGTCAGATCTAATAAAAGACACAGCTTTGGTGACTTTGCCCCAAAGTAACATCTGAAACACAGGCTATGTGCACTCATGTTCACTGTGCACTGTCATCAGTGCAACCACACGAATGGCTTAATAGGCTAATGGTTAGGCTAATGCAATTATTACTGGCTCTTTGTGGGGAGGGGAGGGCTATGTGCATACAACTCTAAACTTTGGCGTTAAGGAATTGTCCCATAGATTTCTATTCAGAATCCTTTAAGCAGCCTGTCACAATGGACATGACTTATTTGCAACTTAACAGCTTATCTGATGCTATACATTTAGCAGGCTCCTATTTTAATCACTGTGCATGGTCTGCAGTTATTGTATCCATAAAGAGGAGTGGGCTCTTACCCATAATGCTGCTGATGACCGGGGGCTGCTGGGAGATGAAGATGTTCTCTCCATTGCCCTTGTAGAGGATACCTAGTGGATAAGGAGATATGACAAGTGAGACAGGTATGATGCTAATCTTTCATTTAACACTGGCCAGCGCATAAGATTGTTTTGCAGAGCTCCACCATTTTCCACTTGAGTAGTTTGGAATGTTGATTATTGAAGTCACATTAGCACTTCACTGTGTATCAGTTAACAGATGAGCATCTATCACAAAACATCATCGCCTTGTTTTGTATTTCGATCAATTATGGATTCAAGGCAGACATTCATTCTCTACTAATTCACACAATATCCTGTAATTCACACCTCCAGGCTCAGCATATGCTTGGAATCTGAACAAGTAGGAGTGTGTGTGTGTGTGTGTGTGTATTTTTTGTAGGGAAACGTGTGTACAGTATAACTGCAGGCCATTGTTTGCATGCAACCGTGCAGTATAGTGTATAGTGTGTTAATGTCCTGTGTATACATGCTATTAAGCTGTATGTGTTGCTGTATGCATTTAGCTGTTATTTGTGTGCAGGTATGCTCTTTCTGTGTTGCATTGTGGAGAATGAAGTGACATGCATTGTCTTGCATTGTCCCACATAAACATCTGAGCGACTATCATGCTCTCTAATACTCCAAAGTGATTAATTTAATTCTAGTTGCTTTTACCACATTCATGATGATAACACACGCAAGTGTATTTGTGTGTTTGTAATTAAATTCCTCCAAACTTAATTTAATGTATCTTAATAAAATGCAACTTGATTCTATTTTAACTGTTGCATACAGTAAATGTTTATTACATATTGGATGCTAGTTTAACAATTAGCTTTATGTATCTAGCCAGCTAGTGTATTTTCTGAAACAACTTAATTTCCCGTAGAGATTATATAAACTCAACACATTTTATCTTCTTGTCTTATCAATACATTGTACTGCCCTGTTACTAAAAAGCAAACTAGTGTAAACAACTAATAGACTAGAGCAGGGTGGTAGGCCTTAAAATTATTAATATTGGATATAAGTTATGAGACAATATTAAAAATATACTTTCATTCCTCTTATAAAGTCTACAGCACAGACTCCATCGGCAAATCTTGAATGAGATGAGGACCAAGGAAGACAGTTAGTTGAACTGTGGTTTCTTGCACAGCTGTTAATTCGCTTCAGAGCATTGTTGCTGTGGCCACAGCAGTGGTGAGAATGAGGAAAAACAGAGAGTGGAGCCGCGTAAAGCTATCAATTAGACTGTTCTTTTGGACAAAGTGATGGATGTCATTTGGAGTCTTTCCTGTGAAAGCATCCATGCAGTACAAGACAGCACACTATGTCGTTCAACTGGGGCATGTCTCACTGCTCACTAAGCCTTGGATAAAGACACAAATGCTGCTGAGGGGAAACTTTGCCTGTAGATCCAACAAGGAATGAAATACACCTGTGATCAGCAAACCTGCTGATATGTGATTGTGCAACAATGCTGTCAATGTGTGTTAATGTGCACCTGTAATATTTAGTGCACCCATGTTGGAGATTGAACTTCTCCTTTTGAACACGTTCCCCACTGTCATCGTAAATGAGTGTGAAGTTTACCGTCTCTCTGAATAAGACTTAGGTACTCATCGATCCGTGAGAGGCAAAATCGTATGTCTAGACTTTTGTTTTGCCATACAGCACAGCACATCAGCAAATGTGGACAAAAATCAGATCTCAAAGCTTTATAGTTTGGCAAAAAAAGCCATCTGCACAACATAAAGTGTCTGAAATAAATGCCACAGAGTTGTCAACAATGCGCTGGAAAAGTTGCTTGAGTGCATCTTGCTTTTGGAACACGGTATGTAGGAGACGAGACACGGAATTCTACCATGTAAGTGGAACACGGGGCAGTTTGTGTTTGCGGAACTGTCAAGGAGATGCACTCTTTTTGGAGAACACATGAAAGAAGATTCTCAGCCAGACTAGTGGGAGGAGAATATCTTTCACACCCTGAGACATGACCAAATATAAACTATGTGCATAGCAATGCACAAACAGATCGTGTGGAACAGCCTCTTTCACTCGCCCCTGCACACCATTCAGACATGACTGCTGCCCCATCATAGCATTGTGCCACTAGCTTGTCCATGCAGTCAGATTCCTCCAAGAATGCCAGAACTAGGTATGGCATGCAGCGGCAGCTTTATCCCGTCACAACAAAATGAAAGAAATGCTATTTCTTGGTGATATAACAGCTATATAAGGGAGCACATGTAACTGTGCTACATTACTGACGTCTCATCCGCCATAACAGCGGCCCAATGACATTCCTTTACATATGCTTTCATTGTATCACTGATCTTATCAGCAACTGCAATTATCAAGTTGTTCTGAATACGACTGGCGATACCGACAAACACAATTGAGGTTGCGAAGTACTGGCTCAGGTTCCTATCACATTCTGCAAGCAGCGGAGGTTGCTCACTGTAATTACCTAGATTCCTTGAACTGTCAATGTCATTATGATCTCTGAAAGCTACTTAGTGCTAAGAAAAGCACACAGTCAACAGGCCTACAGTTTATAAAGGATCTTTCTGTTTTTCCACATATAGCATTGTGAGATTCAGAATCTTTTGTTCACTACCAAGTATTTCATCTTAACAACACAATGCAAATGAGACGGTGACTCCTGATGCAACTTAGCAGCCTTTGTCAAACAAGTCAGATTTCTAAACCCTATGTTACTCCATGCAAAAGCATCTGTCCCAAACAGCATGCTTTCAGCAGTACATTCTCTGGTTAATTGAGCTAGTTGGTAGCCAGGGATATCTACTACTGTACATCGATTTGCCAACACCTAGATTGATATAAATATAAGATCGATGCACTGATTCTAAAGTTATGAATCGGATTACGCATGTTTCGCGTCACGTGTTACATCATTTTTAAAATAAATGTTTCCTTTAAAAAAATTATATAAAGTGCATATGTAATGTAATTAAGCAATAACACACGAGACAGAGTGCGTTAGACTGAATATCCGCACGGCTGTGAATCGGTTGTAGGTACGAGGCCGTAGGCCAAGTGCTGAAGATAATCACAGCCGTGGGGATATTCAATTTAACGCACAGCCTCGAGTGTGTTATTGCTTTTAAACCACAGTTTGACACGTGCATTTTATTTGTAAATAATGGTAATAAGCGACAACAGAAATGTTTGTTTGATTTATTCGGCTCTGCCAACACAAATAGTCCCGCAACCATAGTTCTAAACTTCTATCAACAGTTTCTGGTTTTGTGTCGGCAACTACGTGGCTGGACTGTTACCAAGCAAAACATAAATATCACGCTAGTTTGTTAGATACGTTTTCACGTTAACGCTTAAAGTAGTCATCTACATTTGCCTGTTTCCAGCCAGTGAAGTAAATTATGTTGAGGCACGTTAACAGCTTATCAGAAGTTTGTTGTTTTTTGATTTTGTAACAGTAATTATAAGAACACCGGTAAAGTGGATTGATACATGCATAGTTAAAAGTCCCAGTGTGTTAGACTGAAATATTGGCACTCATGGAATGCCCCTTGTCCAATTTTGTCAGAACTGACTGTAGTATAATGTAATATAACATGAGGTGCTAGCTAAAGATTTGCACTTTCTAGACACTATTTCATAGTTCACCTTATAATTTGTCATATGTATATGTCATAATTACTAAATAAAATTAAAGTTTGTTGTAGGGTTGTCTCTCTATGTATGGCAACAGGAAACATTGATCGTTTCTGGTTAGGCTGTACAATTAGTGATGTTGTTGTCATGGAAATGAGTAGAGCAGGACTGAGGAATGTTTAAGCTTGATTGTGTAGTTTCTGCTAATGTATGGGCATGGAGGCTAACTTATATTGTAGCACTGTAATAGTGCTGAAAAAGAGGAATCTGTGTGTGGGTGTGCTTGTAGGATTCTAGGATGTACCTACAACACACCTTTCTCACATCACACAGTGTGAAAATTAAAGTCTAATAATGGGTATTTTTAAGTTGTCAGGACCATATGTATAGCTTGTACATTTTTGAGTGTGTGTCTGAGTGAAAGTTTTTCTCTCTCTCTCTCTCTCTCTCTCTCTCTCTCACACACACACACACACACACACACACACACACACACACACACACACACAAACACATGCCACAGGAGTCTCTGTGGATCAGAGAGCATGTATGATTAAAAGTATGCTACCGCTGCTGTTGTGTGTGTGTACGTGTATGTCATTTTAACAAAATTAAGATGACCAAAATATGACCTGTGAGAAGGAAAGAGTAAAGAAAAGGAGAGGAGAAGAGAGTGGCATTGTGAGTTAAGGCCCATTTATGCTTCTGCGTCAAAGCTACGGTGTCACTTATGGATAGGGTGTATCATACACGTCAGCACCTCTTCAAAAGTGTAACTACCCGTCCATCCGTCCGTCGATTCGACGTAGGCTCATATGCCAGAGTAGTGCTTTGGAAATTTGAATGTTTATTACCACGCCATAACCTTCATGCATGCACAGACGGTCTCCCTTTGACAAACTGGTATAATTATTAGATTCACTGGAAATAAACTTTTTTATGTCTTGCTTGAGCATTATTAACCAAGACTAGCCTACAACTGCACATGACAAGACAGGGATTTTCCTGGGACTTCCTTGTTGCGCTGACAGCGAAAATCTGTATTTTTTAATACTATTTTGTGTCGGCAGATTGTTTCTTATGATACATGTTGGTTTAACTATGAGATTCGCTGGAAATAAATATTTTTATGTGCTTATTTCAAAAAGTTTTACAATATTACGAACATGGATAAAACGCAATTCTGAAAGAATTAGCTTGCAATAGCTGACAATACCTTTACCGTCTGTGAGACTGAGAAGAATTGTGTATACCACAAAGTGACATGGACAATGATGAGTAAAGTTTTCACTGTAAGTTACTAGTGTAGTCAGGAGAAAAGAAGAGAAGAGAAATTTTTCAAAGCACGGCGCTTAAAATAAGAAGGGGAAGACAGGAATGCACTTATTCTTCAAAGAGAGACTTCAAAGTCTGCCTCCCATGGTGAACTGAATTATTAACCATCTAGTCATGTTGTAGCCAAACCCCTGCAGTACACTGTTAACTATTTATCTATTTACCTAGCTATCCATCCATCAATATACTGTATCTATCTATCAATAGCTCTAATATAGTTAAAACTAGGGAAACATTCATTTTCATGAATGTGTGACAGGCTTATATCTATTAATAAATAATACAAATTGAAACCCCTTAAGCATTAAAAAATAAGGTGAATATTAGTGTAACTCTGATGTAGTCCATTACCTCATCTAAGAGGGTCCAGGCGAGTGAATTTCACTAAATAATTCTAAATTGCCTTCACTGACTATTTACTGCATCTATCAGACTATCCACACATCTTTCTCTACTTTCATCTGTCTCCATTAGGAAGGTCTGATTGATCAACAGGGGCCAGAACAACAGGGGTCCTAGTATGCTGCGCTGTGGTACACGGGCGGTCGCATACCTGCCTGATTAGAAAAAAACTAAAAAAAGATGTGAAAGGCGAGAAGCTGGCAAAGAAACGTGATAGAAAGATGCAAATAGAGAGAAGATGAAAGGAAAAAGAGCAAGAGACTCAGTAGAGAGGGATATAGAAGGGTTGGGAGAGGAAAGAGAGAGTGAGAAGTGGGTGGGAATGGATGCTAACTAAGAAACACTGGGAACCCCCCTACTGTGCTGAAAGAGGACCAGGGCTTTTTCATTGTGTGTGTGTATGTGTTTAGACCAGAGGGACACAATGTACACAGCTAACCTTGAATTCAACTGCAACCCTAGATTCTCACCACATCCCTGCGCACGCACACACACAACCACACACACACACACACACACACATGTGCATCGACACACAAGCCCCCATGTAAGCACCCCATGCTCATGCAACAAGCCTCCAGTGTCAGGCATGTTGAGGATTATGTGCATGCCTAATTGGCGTCATGAACACACATCCCAGCTAACAAAATTAAGTCCTAGGACGTTGCCGCAAAGTTATTTTCGTACCAAATTAAGTCCAAATAACGTTATATGGAAACGTCTTCAGTAA
>JAODUE010055124.1:0-17392 GCA_027564755.1 Amblyopsis hoosieri | reverse complement strand
TAATGCAAGACAATGCTAGACCTCATGTGGCTGGAGTGTGTCAGCAGTTCCTGCAAGAGGAAGGCATTGATGCTATGACCTGGCCCTCCCGTTCCCCAGACCTGAATCCGATTGAGCACATCTGGGACATCATGTCTCGCTCCATCCACCACACCACAGACTGTCCAGGAGTTGGCAGATGCTTTAGTCCAGGTCTGGGAGGACATCAGGAGACCATCCGCCACCTCATTAGGAGCATGCCCAGGCGTTGTAGGGAGGTCATACGGGCACGTGGAGGCCACACACTACTGAGCGTAATTTTGACTTGTTTTAAGGACATTACATCAAAGTTGGATCAGCCTGTAGTGTGGTTTTCCACTTTGATATTGAGTGTGACTCCATATCCAGACCTCCATGGGTTGATACATTTGATTTCCATTGATAATTTTTGTCTGATTTTGTTGTCAGCACATTCAACTATGTAAAGATGAAAGTGTTTCATATGATTAGTTCATTCATTCAGATCTATGATGTGTTATCTTAGTGTTCCCTTTATTTTTTTTAGCAGTGTATTATTATATAATGTATTTAATTTGAGGACGCTTTTCAAGACACGCCCTCGTAGATTGTAAATATACAAGGAACATTACTGAAATATAAAACATTTGCAGGAGCATACATTTTAAGATACAAATACAATAAAAATAAGTTTGAAAAATAAATAAACGTGTAATAATGCAAGCTTGTTGGGTTGGAGAACAAAGGGTTAATATCACCTAAGCAGTTCATTGAGAGACAAACAAAAGTAGCTTAAATAATGAGGACAATTCAGTTAATAATACCAGATAATCACATTTTGTGTCATTAGTAATATGATTGGTAATTAGAGAGAGTGAGTTGGGGGCTAAATTGGGGCCACCAATATCCCCCGGGGTAATGTGTGCACTGCAGTGTGTGTGTGTGTGTGATGCTATGGGGGTCTTAAAGACTGATGACAGTTGTCAGCTCTCCCTGGCCCTAAATCGGTGACTACAAGGTGTGTGTGTGTGTGTGCATGTGTATTATCAGGATCCCAGTATCCTAATGAATGACCTATGACCCCAGAAAAGCGATCCGGTCAGAGGAAGTTGAGAGGAGAGGTAAGGAGGGGAGATAGAGGGTAAAGGGACGCACGGCGCCACATTACGCCTCCTGTCAATCAAGCTGACACCCGCACCCACCCTTCTGCAGCGCTTGATCTGCCATTGTGTGTGTCCAAAGGTTTATAACACAATTATCTCATAAACCCTTTGCCTAGTAGTTAGTGTGTAAGTCTAGTATCATTCCTGTCGTGTTAAATAAAAATAGTAAATAATAATTCATATGTTTAAGGCTTTCATTTTGGCCAGGGTATTTCCATATGTATCATATACATATAACACAATATGTTTTTTTCTCTAATCACCATAAAGACCAGTGGTGGAGAGAAATTCGCTCAGCTGAATGAAATATCATTGTTTTATTACCAAATTGATGTACATCATTGGACATATCTCATGCACATGAATATGTGTGTGTACATACACATGCTCTAAGCTGTGTGGTTTGTTTATGTAGACTTGTTTTGCCCCCTAAACACACAAACTCCTTAAGTCTATGTAACTGTTGCTCTGCAGTAAATAAACCAACTGGATTATGGCAACATTTCTTTAAAAATGTAAGACAAGGTTATAGAAACAACATCAATATTTAAGACTTTCAGGGGGTCGTTTTCAAATGAGGCATTCACTGGTTACAGGTACCAGGTAAACATACAAATACTCAAACACACCCTCAGCGCACATTTGACAAAAACCTTGGAGCTGGTCCCTAAGTGCATGCTTCTGATTGGTTGAACCTTTCTAACCCCAGTGCCTGGCCTGACCTCTGTGCTGTGGGTTTAATCTAACCCTGTCGGGTCAAGGCTGGGTCGCTGTGGCGACGTAATGACTTCCTCCTAATAAAGACTTGATGTACGATCACACTGATTGGCCCCTGCTATGACCAGTGGGTAACCCCAACACCACACCAGATAATGGACAGCGTTGGTTATAGACTTCTGATGGACAGAGGGGGAAGACGAAAAGCGAATGAAAGAGAGAAAACACACAAAGGGAGGATAGGAAAGAGAGGCTTACAGAAAGAAAGTGTTGTATTGCTAATTACAGTGTTATAATATGTAATGGATAACTGTTACCTGTCACTAGAAGAAAACAGAACATGTAGTTGAACAAGAGATTTCAGACTTCAGATACATGATGAGAGAGCTAACTTATGCAGAACTATATGTTTCAGTAACATGCATACTGTACATTGCTTTGGGCATGTGCATATGCACGTTATTAGTACAACAATGTGTCTTGGTTTCACATCCAAGACCCACTGAAGTAGATCCTCTGGACAGACAAAATAAGTATTGTGCTGTATGTATACACTACATATTGAAATACATACTGTGCATGTCCCACAATACATGTCATTGTACTGTTCTGTTTTACTTTATTCTGTTTACGCAACATTATTTGCAAAACTAAAAGCTTTGTTCACAATGTCACTAACCAAAGTCCATTTTGACACAACCTCAGTATGTTGGACAACTGCAATGTACAACTCGATATTACTGTACTTGTGTTTCAGTCTGAATGTGTTTCTCGACACAAAGGGGATTTCAGTTGGATGCTTGGGGATCTGTTGAGATTTAGCTAGTTCACCCAGAGTTGAGAGACTAGAGACCGCAGACAGACACAGCCCACAGCAGATGCTCAAATTAACAACAGTTTTCAGCATTTATGTCAGGAATTTATAGAAGGACAGACAACACAGAAAGAATGTGTGCTTGTGTGTGCGTATGCGTGTGCGTGTGTGTGTGTGACAGAGAGATAGAGAGAGAGAATTGTGCAATTGAGTGAAATAAATAGTTTCATTTGGACTTCGTTAGTTGTTTTGAAAACTACACACATGCACGCTAGCACACACACACACACACACACACACACACAAGCAGTCAGTATTCAGTGAAACACACAATGGACAAGTGTTTTCAATGATAGGACAAAACGAAACAAACCTGAATGAACTGCCCTAGCGTAAACACACACATAACCACTGGGTGGCGACACAGCACCAAGATCACGTCTACTCCAGCATGCATTTTATTCATGAGCACAGAATGGAAAGGATCTCAGAGACATAAACACAAAGTAGTATTCAAGTTGTATTCATATTATTTTGTGTGTGTGTGTGTGTGTGTGTGAGAGAGTTCCTCCTCCAGCAGGCCTGCAGACAGGAAACATATGCCCCCTCTCTCCTTTTCTCCTCTCTCCCTCACTCGCTCTTTCTCTTATCCTACCTCGTGTTTTCCTCTCCTTTCTTCTTTCTCTTCCTCCATTTCTCTCTACAAACCCCCCTTCCCCCTCTCCCTCTCCCTCTCTCTCTCTCTCTCTCTCTCTCCACCTGTTTCAGATAGTCCCCACTGTATTGCCACTGGAGTAAGAAGGACGTTTCTTCATACAAGCGTGTTTGTGTGCGTGTGTGAAATGACACTCAGGCACTTTTATAATCACAGCAACCAACAGTACATTGCTGACAATGTCTCTACATTTGAATCTGTTCAGGCCTACGTGTCTGTGAGTGTGTTTACACTGTTGTAGGTGTGTGTGTGTGTGTGTGTGTGTGTGTGTGTGTGTTGTGCATTTCAGCTCTGCGTCATTTTGTGACAAACCTGCATCCTGGCCAGATGGCCGAACATCCATTGGTGGACAATTCAACAGCCAATCAACAGCCTGCAGTAGAACATATTACTGTAAGTTCCACGTTTTGCAATTATAATCGTAGCATGTTCATCTGCCAAAATACATTGTGCATTTGAATGTTATGGCTGACCGTGTGTGTGAGTGAGTGTGAGTGTGAGTGTGTGTGTGTGCGTGCGTGTGTGTGAGTAGGTGTGTGTGTGTGTGTGTGTCTGTTGGGGGGCATATTTCCTGATCTGTTTGTTCCTCTCACACACTTTTCTTCCTGGTCACGGCTGTATTTAGACTTCCCCTTCCAGCGTGCTATTCTCAGAAAGCTTCCTCTTACACTCAACATGTGCAGACACACACACACGCACGCACACATACACACGCACACACACTTGAATGAATTACTTAAGTGTGTATGTACAAACAAATAATGGTAAATGCAAGTCTTTACAGAGGATGTTTATGTGTGTGTTTGTGTGTTTGTGTGTCCGTGCGGAAATGAAACACTGGCGGATGTGTTATAGACGGTAGAGAGAGAAAGCAGGTGCCTTTTGGCAACACACACCATATGAACAATGCTCTACTATATCTTTCACATACAACAATGTAAAAGAAAAAGCATTGTGTGTGTGTCTCACTGAATATTGACTGGTTACTGGTGTATGTGTGTGTGTGTGTGTGTGCGTGCGCTTGTGCGTTTGCATGTGTTATAATATTTTCTGGTTAAACACACAGACACACACCTGGCATAGGGGTTTCAACATACAGTGGACTCAATAGGATATACTGTACACACACACACACACACACACACACACACACACTGCCACTTGTAACAACACACTACTGTAACTTAAGGCACATTGCATTTCTCAACATTGAGAATCCAGAGGATAAATGGATTTGCGTGTTTTCCTGTTTACATCTGTAGATGTTGATTTCCCCCCCCACACACACACACACCACCACCACCACATCCAATAAACTCCTCCTTCCCTTTATGTCAGGGTGTCTGGTCAAAATTCTGAAATTCTGACTTCTGACTCAAAAAACAACTGTCTAATTATCCTATCGACTGTGTATTCTGGTAAACCCATTCTGCAATACACTGTTTAAAGTTTTGCCTTTGCAAGTGACATAAATGACATTTGATTTCCAGACGTTTTGGGTAGGATGTTAATATGTATTTTTGTAACCTCCATCCATTCCATTCCATTCCACATGAAGTGGTGCAAATGTAAATCTGTAGACAGACTGACCATACCAAAGAATCTTTTGATAACACAGTGTTAATAGTGTGCTTTAGAAAATAAATTAATACAATATATATATTGCACATATTTATTTATACAGCAACCAAGTGTAATCTTGTATCCTTGTCTGCATGTGAAAGGTAAAGTAAGGCAGCTATACAGCCGGTCATACCATAATTGTGAGCCCTGCCTGTCAACTACATTGACCTGCACTTGTGCTGTGTGTGTGGGAACCGAGAGTTCAGGTTAAAGTACTTTCTCAGATCAAATGACACTGGACCCTTTTCACCTTGCTGTTACAGAAGGGTGTAGCTCATAATGTAACTATGTGACCATTCTGTTCTACTAGAATACACAAAAGCAACCAATGCAGTGTCACGGCACTGGAATATCTAAATGAAACTAACCTGTAAGAAAGAAGGAAGAACGCGTCTGTGCTAGCAAAAGATGGAAAGGAGACAGACCATAAACATGCCAGATGTGCCAGTTGACAAAATATTTTGACATATACTGTATGTGCAAAACTCAACAAGTGTAAAAAAGGAATGATAATCATTTCAGAGGGGAGAATAAAAGCAATCGTTGGCCACGTCTGGCCCGTTAAATGTTCGACCCAGAATTATTTTGCGGGTTAGAAAATGAAAGCAAAACCAGACTGAAACAATCCCACATAAAACAGCTATTTTCTTTGTCTGTTAACATCATTCACTGAAGGAATGACACAAATACAACACACACAGAATGACATCTTGCCAACACAACATACAATGGCCAGCCACACAGACACAACTGATCTGAAACCAGCTCGCTAAGATGTTATTCATTCTTTCTGCTAAGCTGTAGTGAGTTTGTTCAGAAGCCCAAAAGCAGGCCACTGATTGGCCCAGGGGAGTGGTCTTGTCAGTCGTCGTTGTCCGTGGAGACAGTAATTACTGCTGTGGATGTTTGTGCGTCTGCAGGATCTTCCAGCGACAAAACATCTAACCACAACACACACTGTTTGACTCTTTTTCCTTGTTATTTATAGGCCTGTTTATTAGACGCACACAGACACACATCTCTAATAAGGGATGCACTTTACACTGTTTGATGAAGGACTAGGCTACTTTTGTGCGTGTGTTAGTGTAACATGCACACACACACAACCAATATGTCTGTTCTGCTTGTGTGATTGTGTGCAAACAGGTTAGTATGTTTGTCTGCATGAATCTAATTGTGCATTCATGTTTGTGTGTAAGTTGAGTATACTATTTCCAGGAATCTCTGAATGAGACACACCATTACCCATTAAACAGACCTCTTGGATAAGAACATACAGTATAAGCCATCAACAAGATTGGGTCCCTGGCAAATTGGCTTATAATATATAATGCCAAACGTTCGACCACCCGTGAGTCAACACGCACACTTAAACCTCTGCTAACAAGCACCGTAGATAGAAAATACAGGGGAAATACATTAGAAATGTTTTTAATGCCTTCAGTAACCACAGTTTCAACATACTGTAATCCTGATGGCCAAATGTATTTTAGCCTAGTTTAGCCTAGCTTAGCCTATTTTGGCCTAGCATGTCTGTGAGTCCTCAGTCAAGGAGTGGAAAAGCCTAGCAAGTACCGCAGGCCACAGCCTCTAAACCTGGGGCTTGAGTTGTGGTCAGTGCAGGGTGAGGTGACTCAGGTGTAGGCCAGAGGTTTGGACTGTGAGCTGGTGAGTGTCCAGGGGCGTGGGCAAATATATTGTTGGAATAAAGTGATGTCATCCTGGTTGTTTTGACACCTTTGTGACT
The DNA here is from genome assembly GCA_027564755.1 of Amblyopsis hoosieri. Lineage (NCBI taxonomy): Eukaryota > Metazoa > Chordata > Actinopteri > Percopsiformes > Amblyopsidae > Amblyopsis > Amblyopsis hoosieri. The sequence goes on along the minus strand of JAODUE010055124.1, from coordinate 10,616 downwards.
CATGTCCCAGGCATGGATGGACACTAAAAATAGTTTAGGATGTTAAGAAACTGCACCAACACGTGAGTATGTGTGTGCGTGTGTGTTTGTTTGTATCGAAATATGTGAGTAAATCATGAGCCAATATCACCAATATTCACCTATTGTTCATATACTGTATGTTCACTTGATTATCTTAATTGATCTGTTCTATAAATCTATATAAATAAATGCACAGGCTAATTGTATTATACTGAGATAAAATGAAATGCAATGAGCTTTTATTTAGTTTTTTTACAGCATTGCACCAGCCAGAAGCCATTTCACACAACATTTGTAAAGAAAATAATATTAAATACCGCAATGTGCACTGTGTGTGTTTCATATGAATTTAATATGAATGTGCTAACAAACACACACTAAACACGCACACACTGCCTGTGTTTCTATCCATCTGTATTTATACAACATACATCATTATATAACATACATACAACATGTGTACAGTCCTTTGTTGTGTGTGTGTGAACGTGTGTGTTGCCATTCCCGTCTTCATTTACGCGTGTGTGAGGCCTTCGGGACGATGCCAGGTGTCCCATTCAGCTTCTCATTCATAAAAACAATACGAAGGATATGACACTTCACCAAACAAAGAATGGACACATTGTGTGTCCACAAAGCACAACATATCCACCACATTTCTCACACTTTTCATTTGAAAGTGAACTTCCAATGGCTGGGAAACTCACCGGCACTGCTTTCCCCAAACTATGTGCTACGGTTGGTTACATTAAGAGTTGTTGTTGCTCTATTGCAGCAGAATGTACATTGTATATGTAAATGTTATCATTGAGGTATTATCATATTTTGAAGTTAGCTCATTTTGTGAGTGTGATAATATTCACGTCACAAAATGTAATGAAATCATTTGAATTCATTCTGTTTAGAGAACATTTACTCATCTCTCAAACACAAACGCACACGTGCGCACGCACACACGCACACATTTATATGTGAATACATATTCACTTTTTACAGTGCCTTGCTCAGGGACATTTGGCTGCAGCTGAACATTTTCACTGTCACTGTGGGGGGCACATATCCTTAAAAATAATATCATATGATACATTTAATGACACAGCCATGGTGTGAGTGGCCTGGTTTTCTCTCTTTCTCTCCTTCTGGATCCTTCTGTATTTTTATCTCTTTCTTTCTGGCTCCTTCTAGCTATGTCCCTCTCCCTCTCTGTCCTTGATTGTTTAGTGGATGCAGGTGTGTTGGAGCCAGGGCACTGCCCCCCCCCCCCCATCATCTGCAGTGTATAAGAGCAGATTTTGTCTGTCCCAGCTCTGTCCCGTGTCCGTCCAGCCTCCCCTTCCCCTTGGGGAGCTTCGTAGTCCCGCCTGCCATGCTCCGGTCCCCCTTCACATGGGGAACCATGCACACATTTCCCATCAGACATCCCTGTCACCCCACGCTGGCCTCCTGCCGGGCCCACGCACAAGCCTCCCTGCCTTGCCGACTTGTCCCCCAAACTCCCTTTTTCAGTACAGTCACCCCTGACCTCCCTGTCTCGCCTCCTTTATGTCTCTGTGCTTGGGCTCTCCTGCCCTAATCCATATAACATTTAAATATGGAAATGTTGATCAGTAACAGTCCTATTAGGAAAAAGGACCACTGACATGCCCTTGAGCAAGCAGGCTCAACCCCCAGTCTCTTAAATAGAGCGGCCCAGTATCACAGCTCAGATGACACTGTTTGCACTGGTTGTCCATTTTGACTATAATAAGAATATGACTATAAAGACGGTAGTGGTAGGCAGAGAGCTGGCCCTTTCTCTGGGTAATTAGAAGCCTAAAGAGGGTGGTTTTCTGACAGGTATCACCAGAGCGACCGACTGACTAACATAGTGGAATTTGTGGGGAATTTGAACAGGCAACCCCGCATTCCTGTGGTTTGTTCCTGTCTGGCTGTATTTATGATTCATACAAATAAAACAATACACGGCAAGTATAGGAATACCCTATGTTTGTATGTGTGTGTATGTGTGTGTGCGTCTATTGAAATTATTCCGATTAGCTTCTATACTGTAAAGTGTGAGTGAAAGCGCGAGTCTGCATGAACAAGCACATTTGTGAAAGTCTCTGGGTTATTTAATACATCGTAATTAGCAAATAATTTGCTGGAACAAGCCTGTGTGAGTCACCAGAGCCAGACATGGTGGGGCATTCAGACAGACAGCTGACATTTAGACTGTGGTATCAACATGGCTTTCCCCAGGTATCCTGTCTTACAAACACTGCATGCCTGTCAAAAGGCTGTGTTTACTATGCAACACTGCATTTAATGCATGTTAGATTGTGTGTTAACCAACAAGTGCCAAGTGAGTCACATGACATAACATTATTAGTAATATTATTCTATTGTTCTTTTTGGTATTCTCTGTCTTGATTGATCATTGTAGTGTCCCTCTCTCTTCTGTATTTTTCTCTATTGTTTAGACTCAGTATTCTGTGTTAATGTGACTGAGAATGCACTCTATACATAACCTGACTGAATTGTTGTCACCAGCCCATCTGGGGAGCCGGACATCGCAACTGATTGTAAAGGGCAGGTGCTTTCAAAAAAATACTTGGCAGTTGATTGGATGAGCCCTCTGGTCGTTTTTGCTGTCGGCACACCTAAACCACGCCCATATAGCTATCAACACGACGCTTATTGGAAAGTTCAGCTGCTATTCGGACACTTTCAAAATGATTCCTAGGCTTTACAGACTGATTCTCACTGCGAAATTAAACTGAAGCTCACAAAATCAGGATGGTCTATAAATACAGATTCTGATTCTTATACTGTTAGTTGTCAGGCTCGCTCATAGAAGTTAAACATTGAACATTTTAGACACTTCCAGAACTGTGGGAAGGGGGGGGGGGGTTAGTATGACCTCAGAGGAAGTCTATCCGTCAGTAGGGTTGATGGTAAACTGTATTTAGCCTCTCTGAGACCTGTAGGACCAAAGACCCTCCCTCATACTAATGGGCCTTTTGATGTACAAAAGGAAGTGCTCTTAACTGAGACTCAAGTGTGTGTGTGTGTTTGTGTGCGTGTGTGTGCCTGTGTGTGTGGTGCACCACATGTCCTTGTGTATGTCAGTATTATGTGTATGTGATCCTGTGATTCAGCAGAAAACATTGCTTGGGTGAGTCCATGAAGTCCATCACATGTTCAGTGTTAAATCACACTTAGATAAAGAGGGAGACGACACGTTCATCTTACCTGGCAACCCTGACACCCAGTGTTACTGTGACCCACATGGGGAGGTGTGCAGGATTGGGCTGAAATCCCCCTTTTACACAACTCATTCCTCTCCCCGGCCCGTCCCCCACAGGGGTTAGTGCCGTGACACTGCTCACTCCACAGTAACACACACAAACACACATAACCTGCACGTTTCAAAACATGGATTAATACACACTGAATACACCCTGCCACACACACACACACAGGCACACCCTGACACACACATAATGGAAACTGCTGTAAACACACACTGTAGATCAGATTAGACTAGAGTGAAGGTGAAGTATACACTATATACAGTATACATTGTACAAACATATGTGTTGATTAAATACAGTAATATACTGTATATTTAAATATACAATAGGGTTCACTCTTTGCATATTTCTCTCCTGTCTCTCATTCCTTTCTATTATCCCCAGGACCCTATACCTTCATTCCATCAAGAGGTCTCCTAGGAGCCATGCTGGTGTCCTGATTGCATTTGCTCATATCTTCATCTTTACCACTGTTAGTTTTGTCAATCATCTAAATCTAACACAAAACCTTATCTCTCAACACAAGACCATTTACAAAAGTGAATTTCATGATACCGGTTTGCCTTCGGTTTGCCATGTTATAGTCAAAACTCTCAAATGAATCACTATTTAATATTTGTATTTTGTATGCAGTGTATAACAATGCGCATGCATGCATTTATAATTTAAATATATAGAGTAAGCCACCATATTACATTGTACTACCCACCACGCATCACATGAGTTAATCTCTTCATATTAATCTGTTATCTATACATATTATTGGTTTATGACTTTATGTTTTATTGTCTTCATAAAATTGTATTAGTCTTCAGCTAAATGGGGTCAAATTCCTCTAAATTTAACTGATTCACAATGATATATCCTAATGAGAGCAAATGTCTTACATAACATTCTGGATACCATTACATAGTTTGCCAGTGTGTGTGTGTGTGTGTGTGTGTAGGGAAATGTTTGTTTAAGATAGACAGGAGAGAGACACACAGACAGGAGGCAGACAGACAGATACTGAGGTAGGGTGGGGAGAGAAACAGTCTGCCTTGTAATTTACAGCCAGGTCTGTTCCTTGTTGTGGGTGGACAACAAGACACACACACGCATGCGCACACACACACACACATGAAAGGAGGGCTGTAGGTGTGTTTGAGGTAACACCCCAGATATTGACAGACATCTTAACATCCAGCAACCACTCCAGCTACATGTTGAAGCCAGTGAATGGAAGTCAATGAAAATGAATAAGATGGCTGAACCTCTCTATTGGAATTGTGTATTTTTCCCCCATATGAAGTTTAGGTCTAAGTAGTGTATTTCACTTCTACTAATGGGTGTGTTTTAGTTGACTTTGAAACTATTTAGGATGTCATCAGGGTTTATAACATAGTGTACATTTTATATAATCTGAAATAGATTACAGTAACATTCTCTAAACTACTGTAAGTGTGATTGACATAAATTTAGTGCAACTGTTTCATGGGACATCGCAACTCAACCGATTTCAACAGTAAGTTCAACTTTACTGGGAAAAGCCAATACTGTAGTACACAGAAAAAGGATATTCACATTTCTACAGCACATATATAGTTTATAGTAAATACATATTTGTATTAATTTGACATGTAACCAGATATTTCTTTTTGCATATATGTGTACATCATTTCTTGTAAAGTTATATTTAACAGAAGATTTAGCCTGAGCCACTGTTTACATTTGATGATTGTACTGCAAAATAAAAGTGTATTATGTCGATTGAACTGATCTTTTTGTGTTACATACATACAGAATGTAGGCCATGTGTAATTGTGATGTTGGCTCTGGTTTGCATACTACTCTCTCAATGTGCTTGAATCTAAGATGGGTTGACCAATGTGAACTAAACTTCTATGTGGTCACATAACCATAAACACTTGTTTATGGTTACCTAGATATAGTGGGTGGCTTTCCCACTGGCTCGACTTACTCCATTCTCCCCTATATTTAGATTTTGATAATTGAATGGACCATTTTGCATGTGACCGTTCACACAATGAAACATTTACTAGAAGTTGAGAACTCATCAGTTTAGATCAGTAAGCCTCAGTGTTCAGACATTTCCATTTATCGTTTTGAACAAAATTATTCTTATTTGAGAGTATAGTGATTGAGAAAAACTCTAATATTAAGAGATCACTTGAATGGGCAGACCAATCCCAAATTACGTGTGTGTGTGCGGTGTATCATGTAGCCATGACAAACCTGTATCTTGATTGGCTGTCGCAACATCAGCATATTGACAAAACAAAGCAATCCTCCTTTCCTAGATATGGAACGTGACTGATGTTGTGGGAATAGAGAGAGAGCGAGAGAATGAGAGAGAGAGAGAGAGAGAGAGAGAGAGAGAGAGAGAGAGAGAGAGAGAGAGAGGTTAAGATATTTATGAGGGCTTGGAGCCAAAGGGGCGTAAGTGCATTAAATGCATTAAATTAGATTTTACAGGAAAGCCAAAACAAAACTTTTGAAAATATAGACCAGCTGCTGTTGTACAAAACAATATTTTATTTTTTTGTTTTGTCAGACTGAGCATTACTTTAAAACAATAATGCTACAGTATTAAGTTGAACATTTTTTATGAAACATTTAAAAAATAGCAAAATAAGCCTTTTTGGAACAAACTATTTTGTCAATAGACTATGTAGAATATTGCCGTACAGTATGTGTAAGTGAACAGTTGCAAACCACATTCATTTTACTGTATAATTCAAATGTGTCAATCAACACTTGAAATAGATCAGACCAATCTTAATCTTGAAATAATGTACAGGAACGTTTACAAATGCATAATTGTTCTCTACAAGGAATATATTAAATCACTGGATACTTGATACTCTGTTAATGTTTTTTAAAAAGTCTTTATAAGCACAAACATACATTTTATTTTCAATTTAACTGCATGTACCTTTTCTTGAAAACATTTTTGGAGTCCTCATCATTTTGTGATGTGTCCTAAGACATTTATGTTCTAACTAATTTGACACATTCAAAGAGTTATAAAACTCTAACCTTAGTCGAGCCCACTGAGGGTACACCTCTAAACCTAACCAACATTACCTTAACGCAAGATGTGGCCCACCTCTTTCAAGTGGGCCACGGCAAGGTTAAGCGTGCCGCGCCCGGGCACAGTACGGAGCGAATACACTAGTCAAATGAACTGCACTTTGGGGTCAAACGAGCTCGGGCATGGTTTAACTGGACCAAGTGTGAGTACGCCCTCAGTGGGTAAGCTATAACTCCTAAAATTATCTATCTTAATTTAAAATTGACATAGAATATGAATTACTATTTGATTCAGCTTGATAGGCTAATGAAATGTAATCACGTTGCTATGAGTAAGAAAACTATATAAATAATTCACCTTTTTTCACACTAGAACCGCCACTAGGTAAATTTTACCCATGGAGGATTTTCAATTGTATTACTTAATAATAGATTAAAGTCCTCCAGTCTTTGACTTTTCCTAATATGGTGTTGTGTTGCACTCCATATTGTTAAATATAATCAAGATAAATCCAGATTAAAGATCATGTAAAGCAAATATAGATTTACTTGGAAATACAGTACTTTACATATGATAGAAATCCATTCCTTTAAACATGTAAGAACACTGTTAACTATGTAGTAATGTATTGTGGAGTTAGACCGTTAAACTGTATTTCAGAATTTCTCTGTTCAGGATTTTTTCGGAGGGCCAGAAATAGGGACAATATACGTAGTTGGTCCCAAGATTTGCATACCCCTCCCCATAACACCACGAGGATATAATATCTTAGAGAGCGTTCGAATCAGCTCAGTATTTATCCTGCTCCAATGCAAGTTATTAGCCTACTAAATTGACTGTCCTATAACAGCCTACAATTCCATAGCTAAATTACTTACTGTCCTTTAACAGCCTACAGTCTGATAGCTAAGCCTTCATTGCACAAATAAGCACACAATGTGGTTGAGTCAATGTGCATTATTTGAAAGCTACTGGTTTAGTATCCTAGCCTACCTGCTAACACCCGGCTACAAATCCATTCGGCATTCTCGTGTTCCAATCAGCATCCAAATAATCCAACTGTCTTTATGTAGTCCATCCTCTTTCCAAAAGAAAATATAAACCACATGTCCAAAAGAAAAAATCCAATCCAACAAGCTGTAGGCTAGATTTACAAGAACAGCAGCTCACGGCATCTGTGGGTGTAATGCCAAAAAGTTACCTGCTAAAAGGTGGTCTAGCTGTTAAAAACTGATTTCTGCCCACGAGAGTACACACAGGCTTATAGCCAATCTAATTCTTTTTACCAGTACGCATCTATTTAAAGTGAAAACACAACTCATAAAATGCACGTCTACATTTTCCAATCAATGTTCGCTTAGCATACCTTTTGGCACCGCAAGATGGAGTTTACCGTAGAACACGCGGTGGGTGTGGTTACAGCGCCTTCTGCTGCCACACCCCCAGCACTTAAGAACAGATAATGCCGGTTATATTTTCACGTTGCAGTTAGCAAGTGCACTGGCTGATGCGCACACAGCGTGTAGCGTAATGAGCATCCTCAAATGTGACACTTGTCACGAGTTGAATGAGCTTCTATGTGAGGGGTGTATATCGGGGAAATAACAGTTAGATGGAAAGTTTCTGTTCAAGCAATGGTTCAATACATTTCTCATTTCAACGCTGTCGAGTAATCGATTTCGGGAGACCCTGGTAAATTTTACTCGTTGGCGTTTTAGGTATACAGAGATTCATGGCGGTATAACCTCTGCTGTAAAAACATATATTTTATAATGTTTAAACATGTTTTATTCTCAGCCATTTTGACTTAGAAATTATGTTAGAATGCATATCCACAATGCTTTTTACAGTTGTTAAGATCACTTGCACCCTTTTGACACAACATAACCACGCTTTTTCTGAATCAGTTTTCTTTACAAGCTATAGGTTATCATGTCAGTTGTGTCCTTTTGGCATTGAAAAACTTTGCCTTGATATACTGTATATAATGCTCATATTTGCCCAAAATGGCACTTACTTCGGCTCCAAGCCTAGGCTAGGTGTGTGTGTGTGTGTGTGTGTATATGCGTGTGTATGTATGTGTGTGTGTGTGTGCATGCATGTGCATGTGTCTATAGTAAAAGAAATACAAACAAACAAACACAAACACTTCTCATTTGACATGATATGTCAAATGAGAAGTGTTTGATGATTGGTTTTTGTCTCATGACAAAAATCTTTGCATCGTGATTTGGAACTTCACACTCAAACCTCAATAACACTGAAAGAAACCTCAAAATGTGACTATTTTACCTTCAATGGTCACAAGAACATTGCTCATCTAGAGATGAGATTAATTTGTAAATGTAACACAGTCAGGATGATGACTAACACTGACACTAAATATATATTTTAAAAATATATACAGTATGCTGTTAGTCTTTGGTATTTGAAATACAAAATATTATTTTGTAATTTGTATTTGATAGGGTTGTTGAAAATGGCTTTATATATAAATATTGTTTGTATTTTGTAGTTTAAAAATACTATAAAATATTTAGTGTGAGACGTTTACTTGGTGCACACGGATTGGTAGCCTGGTGTAACCAGACATCAACAGGGTCTGGGCATGCTCCATTGGGGAAGGTTTGCAGTGTCCTACTGGGCCCAGATTTCTGGTTAATTTTAAAACTATTTATTTAGCCTGTAACCAATCAGCATGGCTATAACTGTTTGCATCGCTTCATCTAGCTCTACCACCATTTCAGACGCTTTACTTCAATGCATAGCTTCTAGGGCTGTCCCAAATACCATTTTACAGGTTTCGAATACTTGATGGTATTTCCGAACGAGTATTCGAATACTCTTTCTCAAAAACACCATTAAAAACACTTCACTTTAAGTATAACAGAAGTAATCTACGATTCCTAGCTTCAGTGAGCACACATGTAAACATAGCCATGTGCTCAAAATGGCCATTTTGATTGACACGTCAATTGAGCCAGCTAGAGCTGTCAAATTGCATATACCTCCTGTATTAGCCAATAAGAGTGTGTGTTGAATGAATAGCCTTGCTCGCTTCTTACAAACAGAGCCAATTGCAATCAATTGTGTTGATGTGTAGGGCAGGCAATTACATTTCAACATGTTTGTTTATATGGAGACAGAAGGTATTCATGGGAAAACATGCATGCATAATGTGAAAAAACGAATACTCGAATCCCAATATTTAAATCAAATACATACCCAACGAACGAATACCCGAATAATCGAATATTTGTGGCCAGCCCTAATAGCTTCAACGTCATTGCATTCATAACCCCACTGGTCTCTGATTGGTCCAACCTTCCAGGGTGGCTGTGTGAGCACTGAAGTGATTTCCACTGTAATCTCAGTAACAAGAGTAATTAGTAATAAATCAGGTGGAAACATGGGATTTCTATTCAGCATGCACACAGAACTGGCAGACTGTGAGGAGATATTCAATGAATTTGACTAAATGTGTATTAGCTTACCTGACCTGGTTACATACTGTATGTCACATTCTTTAAGCAAAGGAAGCTGTTGTGTGCTCTCAAACATTGTCCGCTAAAGGTATAGTCAGTGGGACAAAAAAAGCTAAACAAAACTGAAAATGAATTTGAATCTGTCTTAAAAGCCCCTCCCCACTTTTTTGTTTGCTTGGCTGATTGGCTGAGCTCTCTCAAAGTTACTTTATTTATTAAGCTAATACACTTATTCCTAAATATTTACTCACGGTTTGCTATCTGCCCATTCCATGTGCTGGCTCTGTAAATAGTAACACAATCAAAGTGGTGCAGACCGAACACAACAATATTATAGCCTTCACAATGTGTTTATGGTGCTGCTTCTGAGGGAGCACCCCATTGAAGGCAGTAGTGTTATTGTTTTGATCAAGCTCAAAAAAACTTTCTCCAGAATAACTATACTTTTAACTACAATAAGGGTTAAGTGCTAGATCAAATGGCGATTGATTGGTATGTGAGGGAAATTCATGCTCCATTGGGAATTCTTTTTTATATTTTTAAAATACAAAAATACAGTTGTTTATTTGTACACATTGCGTGGCTGCTGAATTTTGTAGTTTATTTTGATACACTTACTGTACCATTAGGGTATTTGGTATGATTTTTTAAAATACTATTTTATGTATTTTTGCCCATCCCTATGGAGGACCAGGACTGCCATAATAAAAAATAAATATATAAAAGTATAAATAAATAAAGAAAAGTATAAATAATTAAATAAATATAAAAATAATTGAAAAA
>JAODUE010055103.1:0-17395 GCA_027564755.1 Amblyopsis hoosieri | reverse complement strand
CCAGCTAAACCCCCAGGCACTGCAGGCCAGGGCACACACCCACCCATAATTCAGCCCACCAACCATGCACCACCATGCCGCCACCATTAGCGGAACCCCGGAGACAACACCACAGAAGCACTAAAACACATAAACATGCCTGGCATATCACCTCAGTTCATTTGATTTAGGTAACCCATCTTAATGATCTACAGGTGTGTCCCTAAAGAGACATTCTTGACATTTAACCTAGTCATTACAACATAATAATAATTTCATTATAATGGTACGATAGCAACACTCTGTCACCAACATATTTACATGCAGATAAAGTCCATGCTCCAAAGGAAGTTGATGGGCTATAAAGAGGAAATAAGGTCATGGTTGGTTGTCAGGCTTCCAGGAAGTGATATGGATTGGATGGAAAGTTCATTTGGAGGGTAAAGGTGTTGCAAGGAAGAAGGAAAACTGTATCTCATGCCTTCCCAGCAAATTGATCATGTCCATCCTACTGGCTGTTCTTTTTTGACTGTGTTGCCTGTTGACCCCACCAATCACAGTGCGTGTCTCTTGCCAGCCCCCCAATCACAGTGCGTGTCTCTTGCCAGCCCACCAATCACAGGTCTCCATGCTGTTGTCGCAATGCTGGGTGGTGTGGGTACGGTTAAGGTGGTCTTTCTGCTGACACCTGTAGTTAATTGCATGGGAACAACAGTCCCTCACACTGCTGAGATTGGACAAAAGGATCTGACATTATGCAATACATGCATTACTGTATGTGTCATTTGTAAAACAATTCATAAACGCATATTCTACTTATTGTGCTCCATGGACAGTTTGACAAGTTTGACATTTCATAGTACAGTACGTGTACACACACACACACACCACGTGTTTGACACATCCATAAAGCATGACTGTGGATAATGACCAGTGACTGAGGACCAGTGCTGGACACTACCTCTCCAGCTCTCACGCACTTCTCAGGGCATGAGAGAGCGTTCCAGAATCACAGACATCATCGCACAGCACTTAAAGCACTTTTACATGTGGGGGAGGCTAAATGTTTCCCTACGTACAGTATGTGTTGGTTCACATGCGTGTGTGTGTGTGTGTCCCAAGGAGTCTAGGACGGTTGTCTCCTAGTGTGTGTTCTCGTCCTAATCACTGCTTAGCAGTGTGTGATCACAAAGCGCAGGCCGCAGTATACACTAGCCCATAACTACTGACTGAGAGACACACAGCTGGCTCGCACTCCTATACACACGCACGCACACACACACACACACACAAAGATACACATACTGTACATGAGTCAACACAAACACAAGCAATCACAAAGTGTGCCCCCCCTTCTCTCTCTCTCTCTCTCTCTTTCTCTCTCTCATACACATACACACACACACACACATACAGATTCAGTATCCCCTGTTCTACACACACACAGAGAAGTCACCCTCCACATAAAGAACATCTTGGTTTTACCTTCCACGTTGAGGGGCACACACATTCCAAGGGATGACTCAGGCAGACTGTCTGTTGAGGAGTCATGGTCTGTGAAATGACAGTAGTAACGTTTGACCACTGTTAATTAGAGGTGTGCGAGGCTGCCTCTCACTGCTTGCTGGAAATAAGGGGCGCTTCCAGCACCAAGCCAATGACAGAGAGTGCCTGAGTGGGGGACTATGATAGGGATGCGGTGTTGTGTGTCAGTCTCACTACTATCATGTGGGTCAGCGGCAAGAGAGACTGTGTGTCTGTGTGGCCAGGGCATGTAGCGCCACAGAGCCAGAGCTTTATTTCTTTCCCCTTTATGTCACTCAAACATCTAGACTGATGGCTGTTGCTAAGTAACGTGTAATTCCTGACTAGCTAGCTAGAGCCACATAACGGTTCTAGTTTAGATGTTGCATGCAATGGAGTTACCCTAACATTTGACATAATGAAACTTGCGTTGTCGTTGCATGATGATACTCTGTAAGATGCATTGTGGGGTGTTACTGTGTTTTCTCAAATGATATGGTGTTGCATGGAGATCAAAAGGCAAATTTTAGTGCCGAGTAATGAATCCAGTGTGGAAGTGCCCAAATCTGCAGTTCCTTGAATGTCCACGTGAAGCTGGTTCCAAAGCGAGGCTACACCCCCTTGTTATAATAAAGGTAAAGGTGCTTTTAGTGTCATATACTGTTCACATACATGCAGCGAAATTTGTTCTCTGCATTTAACCCATTCCTCAAGGGAGCAGTGGGCAGCCACTGTGAAGTGCCCAGGGACCAACTCCTGATTGAAACCAGTGTCGCTGGTCAATGGCACTGACTGGAGAGAGTTAACCTAATATGTTTTGGATAGTGGGGGAAACTGGTAACCTGACATGCCAGAGGAATTGTTGTCACAAGTCCATCTGGGGAGCCATACATTGAAACTGTTTGTGAATGGCAGGTACTTTCCAAAAAGCACTTGTTTAGATCTGGTGGTTTTCGCTATCGGCAAACCTAAACCATGCCTGTATAGCTATAAACATGACACTGATTGGAAAACCACGCCCGTATAGCTATAAACACGACAGTGATTGGAAAACCAGGCCCATATAGCTATAAAAACGACGCTGATTGGAAAGTTCTGTTGCTACTCTGACACATTCAAAATGATTCCAAAGCTTTCCAGACTGACTGACGGCAAAATTAAACTGTAGCTTGCCTAGAGCAAGATGGTCTCGCGAGGCTAAGCGAGCTTCAGTTTAATTTCAGTTTAATTTCGAAGCACCCGGAGGAAACCCACGCAGACACGGGAAGAACATGCAAACTCCAAACAGAAAGGCTGGGACGACCAGGGGTAATGTCCAATTTTACAGCAGATATAAACATGTTTACAGAGAGTTTCCTTGTTCATGACATGGGTGAATTTTCATTGAGCTCATCCATTGAAAATATACTAAGCCACATATTTATCCCATTATTATGGATAGCTGGGACTGCCCAGATGGAGAGGGCCAGAGGCCTCATGGAGGTTTTGTCCATTTATTTATACGGTCATATGGTGGAGATGTAAGATGCTTTGTGGAGTTGCAAGATGAATACCTTATGTGGCATGTCCTTGTTTTATTTGTTTTAAATCACTCATCTTTTATTTGACTCTATGGCTGTCTGGAAACACAAGGAGACAATATTTTTAAACATTCTTTTGGGTAATTTAAGAAAACATTCAATTGTTTGGTAAACTTCTTGTGAGTTTAAGAAGAGGAAACAGAAACCCACAGTGCCAACTGTGTCATGAACATATAACATTTTGTTAAATGTTCATACTGTAAGGACAGTAGGCGCTGTGGGTTCATTTATATTACTAGTGTCTGTTCTACAACAACAACAACAACAACAATCAAATATGATGCCAGGCACCCTGTTATCTAATCTATGTATGTATATTACATGCATTACTATATTACTGTGCTGTCTATTTGCTTGTTATGCATCAGCCAACATCTAAACTAAAGTACATTATTATAATACCGTATTTAAGTTTGACTGTACTGGTCAAGTGTGATGTGAGTATCGCTTATTGACTCTCATTATCAGACACTACTGGGAACATCTATGTGGCCCAGACACAGTGATAAGAGCAAAGTGTTGGTCTATATATGCCAAGTGTCCCAGCAGGGGAATGTTAGCGTGTGCTTTTGGTGGTCAGGGGTGATGAGCTACAAGTGTTTGTATTAGGGGAGGTCTGAATGGGGTCAGAGGGTAAACAGAGTCAAAGGGAGTGGGTTTAGGCTGGGTGAGGTGTTGTTTGATGTTCGATTATGTGTGTGTTATTTGGGGAGGGGAGTTAAGGTGGTGTATTGAGGAATACATTTGTGCATGTGTGTGTGTGTGTTGTTGATGTCAGCAGGCTTGTGAGATAACTCTTGACTTCCTGTCAGAACCCAGGGGTGGCTGACCTGTCACTCCAACTAGCCAGTCCTGCTTCATAGACTCGCATGGAAGTGTTGAGCAGTTAGGGGTCTGGATCACATCTTACACACACACACACATGCACGCACACACACCGCACCACATCAAACGCCGCCACGCCACAACGATTCACAGGTCTTAAAAGTTCACACTTCATTCTTAAAGAGTAAAACAGACATCACTAAAACATCCCCTCCAACAGACCCGTACAGACCTACAGTATATGCTGGACTGGTTTAACATCTAGTTTTTAGATAACACATCCAACACCAGGCCGTTAGCCTTCAGCTGTTGGGCATGGGGGTTTTGATCAAATCCTGTCCTCTGCCTGGATGTCTGTCCATCTGTTGCCATTTTTGAAAACACACACATTAAGCCACAAATAGTAAACGGGATTGTTCTGCAATTTGTATATATTCTTTATATATACAGTAAGTATATATTAATGTCTGTGCTTACAAATTATGTTGTTGATTTGAATGTTAATCAATCCTTCACCAGAAACATGATAGCATCTCCAGAGGTACAGTAATATAAAACATTATCAATGGCATACAACATATAGCCATACATACATTTGAGTCATTCTTCTATTATGAAACCCTTTGTTTTATGCAGGGCGTTGATATACAGTGATACAGAGAAAAGAAACAACTTGATCTATGCTGACGTCATGGGCTAGAGGAAAATAGAAATAGGAATACACTTCAACATTTCCAAACTGTCCCATTTAGTGCCGCGCCAGAGGCAAAGGTCTTGCTCCTGATCCAAGGATTCAACCCATAAAGGTATGGTTACTGTCTAATGTCTCCTGACTATCACGGTGATTCCACCCCCAGCTATTCCCCTGTGTGTTTATCAGATTCTATTCTCTTCCTTGACGTCAGTGGGGCTGCCATCCCTCGCCGGCTGTTTGTTTTCATACAGATCCCAGAGTGATCACAGAGGGACATGTATATGTCTGCCAGGGGGAACAAATGATGGCTCATGTAGGCAGCTCCAACCAGGTGGCTCATGTAGGCAGCTCCAACCAGGTACCTGCATGTGCGATTTACCGGGTTCTTTCTGCACTCCTTTGTATGTCTTTAATGGCTTGATGTCATATTACCACTCAAAGCTCCGCCCCACCTTAACACATAGTTTGTGCGGTTATTTTTATTACGGTATCATCGACCCCAGCCCCATCCCCTTCCCCCGCCACCCCAAAAACACAGCTGAGAATCTGTCCTGCGTATTGCGCCATCACGTTGACCACGTAGCCGATCTGGATACCTAGCCAGTCCATGTCCGACAACATATAACAGCGAGAGCACTCAACACATATAACAACTAGTCTTCCATGTTGCAGCTAATATATGGCTATACTGTAGCTGACATGCTAACAGTCACAAACAGGTGTGCTTTGACAATCATTCTGATGATCTGATTGGCTGGACACCCAGAACAGTATGTGTTGTTGACATGTGTGCTTCCAATTACAAGGCATAAACAACATTCATCAAAATGGTAACAGAAGTGACCTATGGATAGACACAATAGAGTTACTTCTTGCCTGTGCACTAAGCATTGCCCTGATTCATATGGTGGCTTTTTGTTCTACTGTGTAGCTAGCTGGGTTAGGTAATGGGACCTTTGAATCTAGGCCAGTGTTACCTGTATTTGCAGAGCACTTAGGCCCATTAACGGCCTGTGGACCATTTGCTTATCTTTTGAGTGAGTAATGTGTGCTTGTGTGTCTGTGGTTATGACCTGGCCCTGGCTAAAGTCATCAATCACCACAACCCTCTGGGTGAGGGTCCTTGGAGTTAGATGGGGAAAAGTGTGTGTGTGTGTGTGCGTGTGTGTGTGGCAGGACCACATCAAGGATGTCGGCATACATACGTGTGTGTAAAAAGTTAAATTGCACTATAAAAGTTATCTGTTATGTGTGTGTCCATACACAGTATACTGTAGTTAAAGCCTCATTTGTATATAGTCAAAGCTTAACAGCCATAAGCCACACCAGACCTAAGGTGCTTTAGCAGGAGCCATGTTGTGTCAGGTGGAAGTTACAACAAGTAAACAGCAAGTACACTGCAAAAACAACCTTAGTGTGGTAATCTTGTTTTTAGATGAAAAAATCTAGTTGGGATTTTCTAATATAAATGGCTTATCTAATGACTTAATTTAAGCAAATGTCCACATAATTTAAGAAGTGCTTTGCTTGTTTTAAGCATTAGCAAGCTCATAACTAATATATTTGCACTTATATTTGATATGGCATTTTTTGCAGTGTAAACCACAAGTAAACAACAAGCGAACAAGTGAACACAGCATACAGTGGAGGTACAGTATATAGGTAAACTGGTTAGACACCGTATCCTGCTGGCACCACAGCACCTCAGCAGACATCTGCAGCGCTTGTGGAGGAGCGGAGCTGCTGGTTCCCCTCCATAGAGAGCAGGGGGGGGGCATAGGCCCTACTGCAGCCCCCACCACTCAGCAACTGATCCCGTTCCAGGCATATGAACAGGAGTGCAGCAGGACAGGCGACCCCCACCGCCACCATCCATCACAATCAACGGCAGCAGCCGGCCCAATTAGGCCCCCAGAAAACTCACTGGCACAGCCTGATTGTTAGCGCTGTGAAAACAGTTGGGGGGCTCGGGCAGGAGAGGGGAGATGGCTGATGACCCCGTTTCCTCTGTAATAGCCCCCAAACCAGCAATGTTTCCCAACCATGCAATCATCCCCTCCCCATATCATCCATACACTCTCACACAGATACATTCATTACCTCATGACATAATGATAGCTTTTCTAGTCAGTTTTTCAGTCAATTTAGTCAATTTTTCTTTTTTGAAGGACATTTAATTATCTGCAGACATTCACTTGACGCTGATTGAGGCATATTTGCATCACACCGCTTCCAGTCACACTGCAGCCGAGATAGCGTATGTACTCCCGCAATGCCGGTTTGTGTTCAGTGCATAGGTAGGAACCTTTTGCATGCACTGGTCTCTCCTAGGACCGGTCGGAGTGGGAACTACATCCGGTTCTAAGAAGTTTATTTTTGTATATCTCATATGCTATTGAGGCTGCAAATATGACTAATTGTACAATAGGAGTTAAGTTGTGCTAAGATAAATAATATGTACCAGCGTATTGTATGTTTCTACAGCTAACATATTGGAATTGTTTTACGTTCTTTGAGGATTTCTGTTGGTTGCTACTTAGCTACATCCATCCAGAATGGCTACATTCGACCATAATGGCTGCATATAAATAATTTTGTATTTTAGCACTCACGTGTATTTTCTTTAGGAAATGTCATTCTAGTTCATTCCTATTATCATATCAGCTGCTACTACAAAAATAAGTGTATGTACATTTAGAGCATTGCTGAATTTGAAATTTTTGGAATTTTGGTCAAAATAAATGTTTTTATATAATTGTAAATATATTCAGGCGCCAAGGGGACCTGTTTTAGCTTGTAGTGTAACTAGTATGTGAAATTACAGAGCTGAAAAGGTACAAATGGTAGACGAAATGGAGCCACCACAGTTCTTGTCGGTTGTCGGAGGCTTGTTGCATCACAGCCATTATTTGCCTTAATACATGACCTTGAGTGTTCCACTGCAATAATAACAACGTTGTAAGGTGTGGCAGTCCAAACAGTTCACACCGGAATGGCTGTGGGAAGGAGGCCACTGAACTCTCTTACATGCAAACAGATTTGTGTTGAAGTTGCAGTTTGACATAGCTGGACAATGTGGGTGGATTCTGATGAAACAGAGCGTAAGGGTTGTGACACACAGCTCTGAGCTTAGCTCATTGACTGAGTCAAGGTCTGTTCTCCTCCTTCGGTTGGCCTCCTGAGCCAAGCTCTAAGCAAAACCTGCTGTTCCTTCCATTTCTGGTAATATAATCGCTCTTCTTCTGGGCTAATGAATGAAACCAAATGGCTCTGTGTGTATGTGTACACATGAAAATACATGCCTTATTAATGCATTATGTTTACCTGCTTTAGAAGTTTAATATGTAATGTGTGTGTGTGTGTGTTTGTGTGTGTGTTTGTGTGTGCACATGCAGCAGTGTGACTATGGAATGAACACAGACTTCTATTTTTAACCATGCAGGCCCCCCTCACTGTATAAAGCCCCCACTCCTTTTGAGTGTGTGTTGGTCGACCTGAACATAGTGTGTGTGTGTGTTTGGCTCTCTGTACAGTATGTAACATGTAACTATTAGTTTGATGTGCTCAGGGTGTGTGTGTGTGCGTGTGCGTGTGTGTGTGTGTGTTTGTGAAATCAAACCAGATGTACAATCTTACATGGCTGACTGCCAGAGTTATGGGAAAATCCCTTCTCCACCAATCTCTTCCTCTTCCGTGCTCACACACACACACACACACACACACGCACAAACACCCACACACGCACCCATACACACACCCTACACGCATGCACGCACACACACACACACTTCTTCATGCCTTCCCTCACATCGTTGAGGATCAGTTGAGGAAGACCAGTGTCCTGCCAGCTGTGGACAGGCTTAATGTTGCTGTCATTCATCATGTGTACACAACAGCACGCTGACACATGCAAACACATGCACACACACGCACACACACACATTACAGCAGTGGTTATAGTTAGCAATTTGTGTCTGCATGTGTGAACATGTTTACCTCAATTTGCAGTCTTTGTTCCCATGTCAACAAACCTCAGGTCGGTCGGCCTCAGGGCAGACTTGGAGCATAACTCAGAGTAACGTCTTCAGAATCACCACACCTGCTTTTCTGAGCTGTGAAAATGATCCTCCAGCTAAATGTGACATGGAAAACAAGTAAGTGCCTGTCTAAATGCAGAGTACGATTGGGATAATTGTCCATGAGTGCGATGACTGTGGAAACTCTAAGCCCTCAACAGTGGTCATATTTGCTGTGCAGTAAGTGCTTCTTATGGATACAATTTACCACCATCCCCTTTGGTGCTTTCTCACAAGTCCCTTCTTAGCACAGCTAGCCACAAGCTTACCTTACCTTACCAAGCTTACCTTAGCCTGGTCCCAGGCCTAACACAAATTGCCCCTGAGGGACATTAAAGTTTTACTCTACTCTACTCTATTCTACACTATTATGAAAGAACTGTACCATCAACATAGGGTAAGTGTCAGGCTCTCAGGCAGGGTGGACCCAAATGCATGACACTCAGATTACTTGGTTTCAAGGTTTTTAATCCAAATCAAAAGGGCAGGTACAGACAACACAAGGCGCAGACATAACATGACAATTCAACAAACACTACAGAACACAGTAGGTCTTACATACAGGATCACAAGACAGACCATTGGGCACAGACAACGAGTGGCAGGTGAAATCAATAACAATCACCATGGGCAAGACACATGGGAAACACGGACTGGAACACATGGGAAACACGGACTGGAACACATGGGAAAAATGGACTGGAACACATGGGAAACACGGACTGGAACAAATGGGAAACACGGACTGGAACACATGGGAAAAATGGACTGGAACACATGGGAAAAATGGACTGGAACACATGGGAAACACGGGCTGGAACACATCGGAAACACGGACTGGAACAAATGGGAAACACGGACTGGAACACATGGGAAAATGGACTGGAACACATGGGAAACACGGACTGGAACAAATGGGAAACACGGACTGGAACACATGGGAAACACGGGCTGGAACACATGGGAAACACGGGCTGGAACACATGGGAAAAATTGACTGGAACACATGGGAAACACGGGCTGGAACACATGGGAAACACGGACTGGAACCATTGGGAAAAATGGACTGGAACACATGGGAAACACGGGCTGGAACACATGGGAAACACGGACTGGAACACATGGGAGAAATGGACTGGAACACATGGGAAACACGGACTGGAACACATGGAAGAAAACATGGAGGTGGACAGCAGAACATTTACAGTAAGTAAACCCTATATGAATGTGCTACAAGTTCAGACACATCTGCAATATACAATATGTCGCATACAGTATAACACTTTTTAAGAAGTAGCCTGACATTTGGTTAACTGGACTGCTCAAAGTAAAGGCAATTATATAGATGCTGTATGAAAATCTAATCAGTTTTTAGCTTCTACACCACTTTCAGTACACCGAATGATATTTCCAATGGAAACATAATTATTTTCATAACAATCTTCACAACATTAAATGGATAAAGTCAAGGCATTTCTGGTCTTTCATCTTTGTGCATTATTAACATGCAAATAAATATAAAAATGGTCCATAATCAATATAACATCTGATTTCCATAAATTTTCTCAAGGAACATTATTCTTCTCACACTTCATAACAACTCCATAAACATGGTTTGGAGACACATCACTGGAACGTCTCACTCCACAGTAGAGGTAAGCAAAGGTACCCTTTAACCTTTGACCTTTGATCCCTGGGTTCAACCGGGGTCTTCTTCTCTTGGGACATTGGCCCTGTCTTACAAGCTTGCCTTTTCTGAAAATGTAATTCCATCCATGTTGATGGAACATATTCCAACATTGTAAACATCTCAGCCTGCTTGGTTGCATAAACAAACACACACACACAGAGTACCGGAATAGTACAGTGTGCTGTTACTGTAAATATAAATGCATGTTAGCAGCTCACACTCACTTACAAACCAAGCATGCAGACATACAGTATATTATGCACTCAGTCACACTATCAGGACTCTCACTCACTTGGTCAAGAATACATTGGCTGTATTTTGGCTATTTATTTGATGGTTCCATTGTATGGACAGAGATCACATTACACAATTTATCCCAGATTTCCAAACCCAGTAATGTCTGATCCAATCTATAATCTCTTTCAAAATGTAAAGTTATGTGTTTCTTATGTGTTTGTCTTTTTCTTAATTTCTTAGAAAGGAAAGAAAATGCACTTTGCAGGACGGATTGTGAAATAAAACATTATAGTCTGTGTCCTCCTCGTGGACGCATGGGGGAAAGATGATTTAATCGGAAATATTGCATTAGTAGAGAAAATCTTGGATCAATGGAGTGGATTGATGCCATGGCTACTGGCTGGATGGTGGGGTTTTACTAGCACAGTTTGTGAAGGGGATCTACACACACACACATTCACTAGCATGCTAAAGAATGCACAAAGTATGATACAGTACTGTAAATAACCCCCTTCTCTCTCTCTCTCTCTCTCTCTCTCTCTCTCTCTCTCTCTATCAATCTGTCTCGCCCCCATCCAGCCTCTACATTGTGTCACACCTGGGAATGATTTGGGTCAGAAAGGCTCATTAGTGTTTTGATGCAAACCTTTACAGTGCCAGTGTCCCATGTTGGCCTGCTCCACCCTCGAGCCCTCACACACACACACACACATAGGGGCTGTAAAACCATTGCAGGCCAGGCCCCAGCCTGGCTGCCCTGTTAATGAAGCTTAATTAGCTTGATTATAGTCTGATTAGAAGGTAGGGGGCAAGGAGAGGGCGCCCTTATAAAGATGACCTTTAACCTTTCCGCTTTCTTCCTTTATACTGCAGATCAATGCAACCTGAGGAAGGCCCTGAAAACCGTGTGTGTGTGTGTGTGTGTGTGTGTGTGTGTGTGTGTGTGTGCTCACCAGGCCCTCCGAGTATTTAGCTGGGGCCTGGGGACTGGAGATTACCCCCCCCCCCCCCTCCTCCCGAAGCAAATTATTATGTTTCTAAATTGTAAAACAGTGTGGTGTTTTAACACCTCATCTAGTAACACTATTTTTCTACGACTATTGAAACTATTATTCTGTTCCTTTTAGAAATTAGGCAATTAATATGATATTAGCATTATCTTTGATGGTTGAATGATATAATGGTAATGTGTGTTAGCCCTGATAACATAATGCTGTCATTATTTCAAACAGAATAGTATTTGCTTATAATTATCTGTTGACAACTGTACTCAATGTTAGTCGCTTTGGATAAAAGCATCTGCTAAACAATATAAATCTATATTTACATTTAAAGTTTCAATTGGCAATCATCTTGTTATCCGCTCACTTCAAATACAAGAAGTAGGTTAGGCCATTGTAGAGGAGGACGTCTCTGCACACAGAAACTCCACAGCCCCACACATCAAAACAAATCTGTGGCCAGATTGAGTACTGCAGTGGTCTTACTGTAGCGTTACAGACAAAATCATGTTTTACATTATAGGGAGGTAGGCAAAATAAAATATATTTTAGTAAAATAAAGATGGAAAGGTAAACAAAACACGCTTTTAAATGTCAAATATGTATTTTTGACAAACTATTAACATATTATTCAAAGGTAAGAGGGCCCTTTATGCCCCCTTTACCCAGGACCCGGGGATAACTGACCCGGTTTTCCCCCACCATGTCGGCGGGCCTGGTGCTCACTAGGATGCTGTCGTTTAGACACAAAGTAATGACTGTTGGTCTGAGTAAGTTTATGTGCTTACATAATGTATGTGTGAGCGTATATGTTTTTGTAACACATTCAGCATGAACTGAATGTATGTGTGTGTGTCTCCTTGCTGTTGTAACACAACAATACCACACATACACACACACAAGCACACTGTAAACACATGGCCTTTATAAACTGCTGCTCACACACACTTCAACACTCAGCGTAATGACCACTTATAAGCTCCTGGTCACATGTGCTAACTAATTGCTACTGACCACATGGCTTGCTCCAGATCCCCCTTTTATAGGGACAGCCAGTGGCTTTAACAGCTTCCGCATGCTTGTTTTACTTCATCAAGCTAGCAAGTCACATGAAAACGCATTCTACGTATGCTCAACGCTTTACATAGGTGCACAAATGCACATGCACATAGTTCTCAGCGCATGTGTGTTTAGGGATACAACTCACAAACACAAGCAAGCTCATTTACATCTGAAAGAACGTGCAGCCATGTGTGTGTGTGCACACGTCCCACTCTTGTTAGAGAGGAGAAGAGAGAAGGACAGAAAACAGACATGTAAGGAGTGATATCTGTGAAATGGTTGAGGTCAGCCCCACGGCTCAGGAGCTCTGTGACGTGACAGTTGAACTGCTGCACCTGGTGTGTGTGTGTGTGTGTGTGTGTGCTTTATGGCCTGTGTAATGAAGGGGGAAAGTTGATGCGGGGTTGAAGAAGAGGGTCATGAGATGCAAAACCATCATTTATCCACCCCCCAACACACACACACACACACATTCTCTCTCTCTCTCTGTCTCTCTCTCTCTCTCTCTCTCTCTCTCTCTCCTGGGCCTGAGATAACCGTGTCAAGAGCTGTGAGGTCAGAGGTCACAGCCCCAGCTCATACGTAGCACATGGAAGGGATAAAAAGTCTCTGGATTCTATAAAGAACGAGTAGGGATGGATTTATTTATGGCTGCACAGGAAACTTCACAACCCACCTCCTCTCCTCTCCTCTCACATCCTCTCCTCTCCTCTCCTCTCCTCCCACCTCCTCTCCTCTCCTCCCACCTCCTCTCCTCTCCTCTCCTCCCACCTCCTTTCCTCTCCTCTCCTCCCACCTCCTCTCCTCTCCTCTCCTCACACCTCCTCTCCTCTCCTCTCCTCCCACCTCCTCTCCACCCACCTCCTCTCCTCTCCTCTCCTCTCACATATTCTCCTCCCCTCTCCTCTCCTCTCATCTTCTCTCCTCTCCTCTGCTCCCTTCTTAGGTGGTGTGGGGACAATGTTAAATGTATTTTATGTGATATTATTAAATTAATGTACTTCTTAGTGTATATAAGAGTCTAAGGTAAGCACAATAGGGTTCAATGTGATTTAGCTAAATCACACCATGCAAGGGTTAATGTTTCACTCCATAAATAGAAACGGTAAGCACTCAAACATTTCCCGAAATGCAAGCAGATCTGTTTTTATTCGGATGTTGTGACAAGCTGTGGTTTTGATTTAGACCTCAGAAACTAATGGTCTGAATGTTTGGTTTATAAATCCTAACTTGAGGCGCACGGCATTGCAATTTCAGCCTTTGGTCCACATCAAGTCCACCCATGTAATCCTACAATAACCACTTATACACAAACTGACCCCGCTCTGTCATTTTCTCTATACTCCCCCTGACATGTCTTCAGTGTTGACTCTGTACTTTCAGAGTGAAGGGTATCATGTTTGTCCTGCACTGTATATTGTCTCTTAACCTACACCATATTTATATACACTTCCCTTCACATCGAACAAATTAAAGCACGCTACGTTGAATTTCCATACAGTTCAATGCCCACTCATTCAGGAGTGTTTACTAACACTCTATATGTGTCAATAGACACATATAGACACAGATAGATAATACACATACATGTTATCTGACCTTCTCTGCTGTTATTGTTTCTTGTGAACTTCCTTACATTGTATTGAGTATCTGTACCGTGAGAGCCTTGAAGAAGCACAGGGGGAACACAGGAACTGTTGAGAGGCTGAAGACAACAAGCAAAGAGAAAGTCAAGGAAACAGGAGCACCTCTTTACAGGGGAGAGCAGCCATCTTCCACCTATAGAGCTCAGGCACCCACACACACACACACATGCACAAACGTGGGCCACTGTACTTGTGGGTATACACAAAGCATAGAAAGAAACAATGCACACACACATTATGGTATGACAACCCCTTTGTGTTTAGTGCCGTGTGTGTTTGTGTGTAAATCCGTGTGTGTGTGTGTGTGTGTGTGTGTGTGTGTGCCCTCACATGGCTAGGCTCATCACCACCAGATCGGAAGACAATAGGGGCAGATAGTGAGAAGGACACGCTTACAGGGAACAATAACACACTAATAGAAGCAGCTCACAAAGTGTTACCATCTCCCTTCCTTCCTGTCCACCTTTATCTGCTGACAGGAAGTGTGCCCCCCCCCCACACACATACCCCAAACCCCCCCCCCCCGCAGCACGGGTGCAGTGTATTCCGCCGCCCCTCGCGGGGGTTTGTTAATTCATTGGAAGAGGGGGGCGGTGGCGCCCGAGAGGAGCGTCCGCCATCACCTGAGCTCTTTCTCTTCATGTCTTGTTTATCTACTGTCTCCTCCCTCTCTCATTTCAAAGCACCCAGGGGTGTTTGTGTGTGTGTGTGTGTGTGTGTGTGTGCTGGAGGGAAGGAAGGACTCCCGGGGTTACCATAACAGCGCCTCTCCTCTCTGGAGTCTTCTTTCTGCTGCCTGTATTGCCCCGTACAGACCCCATGTGTGTGTGTGTGTGTGTGTGTGTCCGCATGCCTCCACAGAATGAGTGCGCGTGTGTAGAGTCGTGCGTGTGCACAGTGCACAGTGCTGACCCCAGCGCTATCTCACGATAGCAAAACACACTCCAGTACTTCAAAGAGAATGAAGTTGTTGCTCTTACACCCTCTGGAGAAGAGGGGGGGGGGGTGCAGTAGAGATACCACTAGGCTGCTAGAGGATGTTTGCTGAGGATACATGAGGTACCGGGGTTGGGCTGCTTTAAGGCAGACCTCCATGTCTGGCTCTCTACTAGTCACAGCCAGATCAGCGCCCTGCTGCAGCCTGCCTGTGGGTCATGTATCAGGGGTGTCTGTGGCATCCTGCTCCAACGCACCTGACTCAAATGAATGGCTCGTTATCAGCATTCATGTGAATGTGTTGGAGCAGGGAGACATCGACAACATGCAGGACAGTGGGTCCCCTGAAGTGGAAAACCTTTTAGTGCGATTTAGTATTGTTGTGTCTTGTTGCACTTATGTTCTGCTGTTAAACTGTATGTGTCTAAAGGTGGTAAAGCATTTCACATTGGTTAGATAGATGAATGGACAGTGAAGGACACATTAATCTAAGCAGCAATTCATTCACTTTACCACAACAGAAACAGATTTAGCACTAATCTGAATGTTTTAGTACATTAAATAGATGGATGAATGGATGGATGGAACTGAATACAGCTTTTATTACAATTGTGATTGAAGTAAAAACTAATAGCAAGTTTCTTAAACAATATGGGCAGAATCTCCAATATTGTCATTTCAGATGCTCACATACATATGCAAAAACAGTGTGCTAATCTTCTTCAGTATTGCCATAGAGATGTCTCAGTTGGGGTCTCTGTGGCCTTGATCACTGAAGCTGGAAAATAGAGAGAAGCTGGGCTTGCAGCCATGAAAACAACACACTGTGTGTGTGTGTCTGTGTGTGTGTGTGTGTGCGTGTGTGTGTGTGCATGTGCGCACGTGTCTGCGTGTGTGTGTGTGTGTGTGCGTGTGCGTGTGCGTGTGTGCATGCGTGTCTGTGTGTGTGTGTGTGTGTGTGTGTGTAAGTGAGCCTGGCTGTGCATAAATAATGACTTCAGCAGCAGTTCAAACAGCATCAGTATGCATGACCCCCACAGCTCCAAGACACTAGCAACCAGGACAACATGCAGGCCTCCTGACCACCGCTACCCTGAGCAGAGGAGAGCAGTAGACAGTAGGGATGAGGGGAAAAGAGACATTTGTTAGTTTTAATTCTCTCACTCCATTGACCTGAGCCTGGCCTCCCTATAGTCCTCCTCAGCCCATGACAGGTCCAGTTATCTCCAATACCACCAGCTTAGCTGAACTTGAGGCCACACCTGGCTCCGTGTGGGGCCTGACAGATCCAAAATGGCTGACCGGTAACCACTAGGGGCCCTGTAGCAAAGCCACATTCCACTCCCACAGACTTACACTATAACCTCAGACCAGGGTGGGTTATTTGAAATGTAAACAATGAGATGTTATTCTGTTGAATGGGACAACTGGTTCTCATCATGGGGGGGTAGGGGTGGGTTTTTTGGGTATATTGATGATGGATATATTGAGCCAAGGCCAAAGCAAATATACAGTACAAAATCATTGCTAATATTTCTTTTAAAATGACTAAATAAGGAATGTACTATAAGGTAATAAAGGATACTTTTTCACAGTAAAATATTGACATAGTCATTACTCTGCATAGCACATGCGTTGTCTCAATGAATTATCTGGCTCAAGTTGTCAATCCACAGACTATGACACAGTGTTACAGGGTCCTATTGTGTAAACCTACTCTTTACAGTAATTCATACTGTCCAGTATCTGTGAAGGCCAACACAATCATGTGACATCCATGTCTGATCTAGACAGGAATTAAGGGATTTTTAAATCCTTAATTAAGGGAATTAATTAAGGAAGTTACTAGATGGATGGATGGATGGATGGATGGATGGGTGGATGGATGAATGGATGCATGGATGGATGGATAGATGGATGAATGGATGGATGCATGGATGGATGGATGGATGGATGGGTGGAAGGATGCATGGATGGATAGATAGATGCATGGATGGATAGATGGATGGATGCATGGATACATGGATGGATGGATGATGGATGAATGGATGGATGGATGGGTGGATGTATGGATGGATAGATAGATGCATGGATGGATAGATGGATGGATGCATGGATACATGGATGGATGGATGATGGATGAAT
>JAODUE010055092.1:0-17395 GCA_027564755.1 Amblyopsis hoosieri | reverse complement strand
AAAAGATATGCTCACATATTTGCAAATATGTGAGGGGTGTACTCACTTTTGTGAGATACTGTATGTATGTATGTATGGAATGTTTCGGTCCCATCAGGTAAAGCCATAGTGTTTTGTCTACAGTTGTGTCTCCAAACATTTTCCTGCTCAATACCATTCCTATTTTTCTGTCTTGTTGAGTCCTTACATGAGTGTGAACACTGAAGGTGCATCATTGTTACTTTCCCATCCTTCATTCTCTGTCTGGATGTGTCATATTCGAGCAGAAGCATCTCAGACCAAAACAAATGCTTTGTAGGCAAAACACACATGCACTAACATGCACGAGTGGCCGGTCTGGCTATGAATACAGGAGCTCAGATTACAATACACACGTGGTGTGCGATGTCATTCTGTTTACGATGCAATTTACTCCCCTATATCTTATTGTTGGCCGCTATAATAAAGTTTCAAATATCATATAGAGCACATTTTAAAGGTGGACTCCTAAACTTATCAATGCGCTTTTTCACTACGGCTCCGTTTGTAGTTTGATTCACAACTGTGAATGAAAGGGTGCGTGACTAGGCGAAGAAAAGAGCCTCCAGCTAAAGGGACAATGTGAATGGGGCGTGCACTAATGTCAAGTAGTGTAGTGTAGACATATCAGGATTGTATACATTTTAAACTTGTATTACTGTAATAATGAGAAAATCTTTTTTTTGTTTGGTTCCTTCAGATGATCTCCATGGTGATGATGTCCATCGGTGTATATGCTCGCATGATGAAACATGCAGGTAAATTATACACAATGGATTACTCATTGCCCACACTTTTTAGGTTGGTATTCAAAGTGTATTTATTCAGATCATACATACATACATACAGTGGCTTGCAAAATGATTCATACCCCTTGAACCGTTCCACATTTTGTCACATTACAAGCACAAACATAAATATATTGTATTGGGATTTTATGTGATTGTTTTCAAATTCTTTTACAAATAGAAAACTGAAAATAATGCAGCCCCCTTTACTCTAATACCCCGAAATAAAATGAGTTGCAACCAATTGCCTTCAGAAGTCACCCAATTATTAAATAGAGTCCACCTGTGTGTAATCTAATCTTAGTATTTACATCTGTTCTGTGAAGGCCTCAGAGGTTTGTTAGAGAACATAAGTGAACAAACAGCGTCATGAAGCCCAAGGAACACACCAGAGTGATGGGAAACAGATGCCTTACGAAACATTGGAAGCTTCTTCCTTATTGTACCTGTACCGGGAAAATAACCGAATTAATGAAGCTGTGTCAACCTGCAGAAATTATAGCAATATATTAAACCAGAGACGGCGGTCGAGAAATCTGTGTGGCTCAATGAGTTCACATTATGCGGCCAAAAAGTCTTTATAGCTAATAATGGTTTTGTTCCACTGGCCACTGCAATACAAATATTTCAGTAGGCTATTATAATATAGGCCTATTTGTGTTTACAATTAATTTTCAGTTAATTTAGCCTAGCCATTATTATGGTATGCCAGAGCCAAATATGTGTCTCATGGGATGTGCATATGTAAAAGGGTAAGGAAAGGTGCTTGTGAAACATTTCTTTATTAGTTTTTATAAAAAATAAAAACAACTTTCTAGGATATTGTGTTTTGGCATTAAACCTTTTCGTTTTTTTGGGAGGGATAGAGCGCTGGATTCGAACATAGGTCTCGCACAGCACTCAGGGTGATATGGGCTATGGGATATCGCATGCCCCACAGTTCCACACCGTCTACTACAATTGACCTTATTAGGAGAGAAGAGTGCGAAATGTTCCCAAGCGATCTCCCCTTTCCACTCAGCACCGAATAATCAATAAGCCTAGTTCATAAAAAGTCCCAGATATCACCAGTCTGACCAGTCTCGCACAAGTTCTTATTTTTGCCACACATTGCGTTGATTTCGCCTTATAACCACTGTAGCGAGATCTTGAGTGATGTGATTGCAAACCGCTAAAGCTTTGGAATGACGTCACCTGTTTCGCTCACTTCAATGCATCGAACGTCATTTGTCACGTGGCATCGGTCAAGTGACGCATGCTAAAGGCGATGCACGCCTCTGAGCATCTGTTTTGAACGTCCCATCACTACCAGACAGATCAGGGTTAAAGTTGTGGAGGAGTTTAAAGCACAGGTTATAAAAACATCCCAAGCTTTGAACATCTCCCGGAGCATTGTTCAATCTATCACACGAAAATGGGAAGAGTATGGAACAACTGCAAACCTACCAAGGCATGGCCGTCCACCTAGACAGGCCAGGCAAGGAGAGCATTGATCAGAGAAGCAGCCAAGAGGCCCATGGTAACTCTGAAGGAGCTGCAGAGATCCACAGCTCAGGTGGGAGAATCTGTCCACAGGACAACTATTAATTGTAAACTCCACAAATGGGGCCTTTATGGAAGAATGGCAAGAAGAAAGCCCTTGTTGAAACAAAGCCATACAAAGTCCCGTTTGCAGTTTGCCACAAGCCATGTGGGGGACACAGCAAACATGTGCAGGAAAATGCTCTGGTCAGACCAAAATTGTTTTTGGCCTAAATGCAAAACGTGTGGCGGAAAGCTAACACTGCCCATCACCCTGAACACACCATCCCCACCGTGAAACATGGGGGCTGCAGCAGCATCATGCTGTGGGGATGCTTTTCTTAAGCAGGGACAGGGAAGCTGGTTAGAGTTGATGGGAAGATGGATGGAGCCAAATACAGGGCAATCTTACAAGACAACCTGTTAGAAACTGGGGCGGAGGTTTACCTTCCAGCAGAACAACGACCCTAAACATACAGCCAGAGCTACAATGGAATGGTTTACGTCAAAGCATATTGTCACGACTGTCTCCAGGGATGTCCCTGTCTCTCTCTCTGCCTGCACTTCCCCTCCCAACCTGTGGGTGTCCTCGCTGTCTCCCCTGCTACATGTGTGCTTGCCTTGCCTGTCCCCAATCATCCCTTCATGTGTTAAATACCCTGTTTTCTGTCTGCCCTGTGCTGGATCATTTGTTGATATACATTTGTCTGTTTTGAGTTGTGTTGTCCAAACCCGGTCATCATTAAACCATCATACCAACAATATCCTGCACCTGGGTCCTCATTACCAACTCCAGACATAACACATATTCATGTCTTAGAATGGCCCATTCAATGTTCAGACCTAAATCCATTTGAGAATCTCTGGCAAGACTTGAAAATTGCTGTTCACAGACCTTCTCCATCCGATCTGACTGAGCTGGAGCTATTTTGCATAGAAGAATAAGCAAACATGCCAGTCTCTAGTTGTGCAAAGCTGGTAGAGACATTCCAGATTTGCAGCTGTAATTGTAGCAAAAGGTGGTTCTACATAGTATTGATTCGGAGGGGGGGGCTGAGTACTTTTGCAAGCCACACTTCTAAGTTAAGAATTACTTTTGGAATCCTTGTTTGTTAAAATGCCCTCCTGGAGTGGTTAGCTCTCCTCTCTACAAGAGGAGACGCATGCAAATGTTCGATGAGGCGTTTCTCACAAAGTGTACCTTTTTTAATATATTTTTTAAAAGTAGAATCTAATACATGTTTTTACCCTAGAGGCAGCCATGGCCTGTTTGTCTGTGGACCCTGCCATTCTGCTGTTGGTTGTGGGGGTCCTCATGTTCTTTTTAACCTTCTGTGGCTGTGTGGGGTCCCTTCGAGAGAACATCTGCCTTCTACAGACAGTACGTTAATAGTCTCAACCGAAGCTCAATAAGGTGGTATTGTAGTAATGGACTGTTAGATCTAGTATCATTGAGCATATTCATAAATATTTTGTATGAGAGCCTTTATACTTACTAAAATAGGATGAAGGTGTGGGTAGTTTAGGCTCAGTGTGGAACCTTATGTTGTAACTGTTAGGTTACAACATGGCTAATTGATTTCCAACAACTAAACAGCAGATCGTTTAACTGTTTCTGCTTTTGTTGCTGAGGATTTTATTCCCAGAGTCAGCAGACAGTTGTGTTTTATGGAAAATTATAACAATTTAGTCAATACATGTGTAAATATACGCCATCTGTATAATGGGATTGGTCACCCAAAAGCGTTCAATTTCAGGTCCCTGGCAATATCACAGATATTTTTGGTAATCTAAACCTATCCGTGCCATATTTACACTTCCAAA
Organism: Amblyopsis hoosieri; assembly: GCA_027564755.1. Lineage (NCBI taxonomy): Eukaryota > Metazoa > Chordata > Actinopteri > Percopsiformes > Amblyopsidae > Amblyopsis > Amblyopsis hoosieri. The sequence continues at coordinate 13,244 of JAODUE010055092.1, read as the reverse complement.
TAGTTACCTTGTCTAAATATCACCTAATCTCAATACGATTAGGTTACAGTTATTTAAAAGTCACAGCATAATGCCGTCAATGTTGCTGACTAAACACAATTCTATAAAATGTTTTTAATGTCATGAACTACTTTTACCCTTAATAAACAAATTAAAATAATGAATATTTTTCCTCCATCCAGTTCTGTATCTGTTTGACAGTCATTTTCCTACTTCAGCTGACTGCTGGTGTCCTTGGATTCATCTTTTCAGACAAGGTATCAGTCAAAATCACTGAAATTATGTTAAATTTCTCACAGTATGTCCTGTTGAAATATGTTTAATTAGACTGGAGCACCCTCTATTTGAATTTGGCTGTTTTGACTGCTGATTTCTTAGTCAGATTTATTATTGAGGATTGACCAGATTTGGTCCAATCTGATTCTTAAGGATTAACTACATTAAATATTAGATAACAGAAAGATGACTAAAAATGGGAGTTTATTGCTCAGAACATCTATTTGCAAACCAAATGTAATTAAATGTAGATATTCTATGCAATCTGTTGAAATTAATGTGTTCACTCCAAGGCACGGACTAAAGTGACTGACATTATCAACAATGCCATTGTCCACTACAGAGAGGACATTGATCTGCAGAACCTCATCGATTTCGGACAGAAAGAGGTGCACGTCTACTCCAAAGATAATATTGTTTCCCTTTCCCTGTATTATTTATGTAGATGTGTTGATTAATGTCTACATGGCCTCTTGTCTCTTTAGTTCAGCTGTTGTGGGGGTGTGACCTACACCGACTGGTCACACAACGTATATTTCAACTGCACTCCCGACAACCCCAGTAGGGAGCGCTGTTCTGTGCCCTTTTCCTGCTGTCTGGTTGCCAATGAAAAGGTCAAGCCCTCTTCTTTAAGTGGTTCTATATGACTTTCTACCACTAGATGTCACCCTAATGCAGAGTTCACACAACATGACTTTCAATGTCGTTAGATCGATGTGCAGCACACACTACTACACGACTGTCTCTCTTGTAATCGGGTGTCTTGACGTTGTTGCGTGTTTCACACTACGTGACTGATCGGCGACGCACTACATGATGTTTCACGCGACCAAGTCAAACCAGAGCTTGGAGATAGTCTCACGCACAGGATGTATCATACAGTATAGGCATGTTCCTCTGTAGTAGCGTTTGTACCTTGTTAACAAATAGCCAGTACATTTCTCAGCATATGCTTTCAATCACAATATTTGCCAACAGTGGTGTGGTTAGAATTAGTTTTAGTTTTAGTTTTAGTCTCTTTGCATGTTTCTTAAAGCAGATTACAAAGTATTTTACTCCTCCCCCTTGTTTACATCTTGTCCTAGTCTCGCGCTCTCATTGGCTGTAAGTCGTTGTGCTGTCATTACCAGTCACAACACCATTCATACTACAGGATTTGGACTCCCCGACAGGTCCAGATATTTAACATGCTAAATATCCAGTACACACACGCAGACATAGGATTTGCGATGCCATTCTCTGCTCCTGAAGCAATTTGCAACTCTGTATCTTTACATAAAACAGTTGTTTTGATGCTGAGGCACACTCCTTGATAGTATGCGTTCATGCAGGCAGTCATCAACACAATGTGCGGTCAAGGCATGCAAGAGATGAAGTACCTAGAAGCTGGGCAATACATCCACACCGCTGGCTGCATAGACACGATGGTCAACTGGATCCACAGCAACCTGTTCATACTGGGGGGTGTTGCCCTGGGACTGGCTATACCGCAGGTAGGCTTCTGTGACTCCCTCATGTGGGGGGATATAATGAATGATAACATAATGCCCTTTGTGTATTATACATCTCGCAGTAATGAATCGTATATGAAACAGTGTAACTTTATCTTGCATACATGTACTGTATGCGATAGATGCATTATTGGTGATGGTGGCCCCTCTAAGCATAATGTGTTTTATTCTCTGCAGTTGGTGGGAATTCTTCTGTCTCAGATTCTGATCAACCAGATAAAAGATCAGATCGAACTTCAGAACTACAACTTGCAGCACCGCTCTGATCCCTGGCAGTGACACAAAGCAAAGCCCCACTGAACCTCTGAATGTCCCAGTGCGCTATGGGCCTCTAGGTGGAGCTGTGTTCGCCAATTTCACTGAAAAGGATCCTGCTAAATGTCATTCCTCCACCTCTTAACAGTGGGCATTTGGTATGTGTCCTACCTGACTTTAAAATGCACACAATTTGTGTTGTGGAGAAACACGGATAGATGAATCTAGATTTTTTGTGTTATGAACTGAAGCAAATTTATAGCAAATTTTATACAAAACACCTCAATATGATTTACATAAAGACATAAAGGCATACACTATAGTGGGACTAGGTACACATTGTCACAATTCTGGACCAGTGTAGACACCAGGTGATACTCCAAGGACTCTAGCACCACCTGTTGGACAAATGCCATATTGTTCTCCTATTAAGAAGCATGCTTGTATTATCTGTGATTTTTATACTGAATATATTTTTGTAAATATGGTGAAGAGGTTTTTGGTTTGAATAATGGACACACCGATTAGTATTGCTTACTGAGTTACTGACTGATATTTTTCACATTCAAAGGTAATTAACATTTTAGTTGATAAAGGAAAAACAAAGTACATAATATAAGCCTATGCATTATTGTATCATGATACAGTTTGCATGTCAATGTTTTCAGAAATGTAAAAAAATAAAAATACTTTTGTACCTCTGTGTCTGGAAAATGAACTAACAAAGCAAAGAATGCTGTAGCCTACTACATAATAAACACAGTTTTGCATGATGACTGGAGGTGGTTAGTTTCACAAGTGCGCCAAGTAGAATGTTTACACTAGTGTCCTGACTCTCCATAACATAGCCATGTTTGGGTGCTGTCCATGCTTGACATCATTCTGCACATCATGTCACTTCTAACATCCAAGCTGACTGGCAGCCTCGCCGACAACATTTTGGGGGTACATACAGGTAACTGACGTGCGTAAAATACTCTTATTCCCAATCCACAATTCCTCTGTTAATCCTATTTTGTGTAATCTATCCTGGGAGTTTGGTTGAAGGTCTAAGCATTGTGTGTTGTCCAGCCTGCCTGTTAAGGTTGCAGGGGTTGAGGTTTCAGCTAGCTGTGCTTGCTGAGAACACCTTATTTTTCAGTTCAGCAGAATGAATTGCAGCAATGGTGGCATTGTCATTTAACTAATATTATGGCTGGATATAGCCTGACATTGTATTAGGCTAATCTGCCACAAACACTGTTGTCACTTTGAATATTTGAGAAAAGGTTTAATGTCATTGTCTTGATTGAAATTCCATATTAAGTATTTCTATTGCATATAATACTCTAGTGATGCTGTATGTAGAAGTAAAATATAAGTGTATGGTAGAATGAACAAATCAACACAATATCTTATGTCCACCATGCCTGTCTAATGAAAACGTGAGTCCAGACTCCAGGCACTCCTAACCTGAAATCTAATGCTTGTGCATTTTGTGAGCCTAACCCAGTCCTTTTGGCCTTTGTTTAGGTTGCTGAAAACTGATATTTTGCTAAACTCAATATTATCCTGGAACATGCTAAATAAAACTGTTAAACACAAATTTGACTCAAGAACATAATATAAGATACAGTTCAATCAAATCAACTGAACTAAGGATACGAGGCATTCTAATAATAATGACTTATAAACACGTCTCCTGTTAATGTGTGGTACAGTACTTTAGCCTGCATTGGGAGAGGAGACTTCTAGTGAGGGGGGGCTGAGACCAGCATGCACTGTGTGTGGTCCCTGCCTCTGACTCACCCAAACAGCCATGTTGCTGTGGGCGCAGGCACAGAGGCACAGAGGAGAGGGAGAGATCAACGTCAACCTCGCTCTAGTCCTATTCAGGGCTCCAGTAGTTAACACTGTGGACCTGACATGTCTCAAATGATTCCATAGTGAAACCCCTTGACCAAAACCTTCAATGTTTCTGCATAAATCATTCCACTCAATTGTTTTGCTGAGACCACTGTTACCGTGATAATGGAAGCCTGTTTTGACTGTTGAGTGGGCATATATTGTGCATGTCAAGAACAGAATAATAATACATTTCAGAAAGGAGTTGTGTTTGTCAACCTGTTTGGCATCTTTAAATATAAGGTTCTAGTAATTTTTACATTTAAAAAGTATCGATTTTATGATTTGATAGCCTGCTAAGTGCTATATATCAGCACAGTTAGCCTATATGAGAGCTGGGTATGGCTACTGTGCCAAGTGCTGTGTATACATATTGTTTTGGTAGTCCTATATGGCACATTCTTACACTTTGGAGAGGGGGATGGGATGGAGGTAGTTTGGCTCTCCCCCACCATGTGCATACCAGAGAGGCATAGAAACACACAGGACTGCACAAGGAGACCAACAAAGACTCGTGAGTGTAATCCTGAACTATAGGATTTCGAAAAACACTTTTTGGGACAAGTAGATTAACTGTATCATATTTATTTTAAATCTAAGCGCAAAGAGGGTCTACGTGAAGGGGTGGTGCATTCGAGGCTGGAGATCATATTACACAGAATCAGAGTTTTTCATGGCAAGTTCTTGGACGTGGGGGAGGGAGAATTACTAACTTTCTCCACTTTATTTATTTTTTATATGATTTTGATATAACCTGCGAAAGAACGTCACGGATCAAATATTTGTTTTGAATATTGTTTGCGGGTTTAACGTCTGTATGTGAATGGATTATAATTTGACAAGGATTGTAGCCTACTAGAAGTGGGAAATAGGAAACTTTGGAACAGATTTATATCTTGGGGAAAAAAGAAGGAAACCTACTACCTACGATGCTGTGTTTGGAAATACGTTTGCAATCTATCAGAGATACCTACCACCCAAGTTTTACTGAGTGCTGGATTTTTAAGCATTAAACGTCAAAGAAGCCTTTTTGGGGATACAAAGTTGCACCGTTGAATCCCCCAAGATGTCTTCCCACGGCAGGGGCCCCATTGTTGGAGTTTATGGGATGCTGTGTGTTCTGAGTTTCTCAGTTAAGTGTTCACAGGCGGTGTTGTCTCCAAACGGGACGATATTTAATGATATCTGCAAGAAAACAACTACGTGCGAAGTGCTTAAATACAATACATGTCTAGGATCGCCTTTGCCCTATACGCACACGTCGCTTATTTTGGCTGAGGATTCAAGTACCCAAGAAGAGGCTTTTGAGAAATTGACCATGTGGTCTGGTAAGCTTTTATTGATTGAGTAAAATATAACACGATTCTGTCTGATTATCGATTTAATCGATCGAAACAAGTAAGACGTACGTTAGTGATAATTGGCATGATAATATATAAATTATCCCAATGTATGGGTTTTGGACGGGAAATTATATATTGTCAGAGGTATGGGAAGAGTTCCTCGAAATTATGGTAAAGACAATTAAAGGCAGCAAAAGTTGACTTTCATAGGTGATATTTGTGATATCACACTTAGGGCTCCTATCATCCATATTGCCTGCAACTAATGGCGTCATTATTACAGTTAAATAATGTATTTTTCAAGAGACAAGTTGCCTACGGGAATGTAAAACCCCAAAGCCTTTAAACGTTCATCAGGACTGCATAATATTTTAGTGACTGTGTTAATAAATCTAGCTATTAATGTGAAAACACAAATTCACTATTTGGGAGCGGGACTTATTTTTTTTTGTGGAACCATATCCAAACATAAATCATGGCCATAGTACCTTGTAATTGTGCCACCCGCACTTCTAAACTTGTCAGAATATTAAAATAGACCCCTCTACCTCCACCAGGTTTGCGCAATGCTCCTCGCTGCTGGTCGGTCATCCAGCCCCTGCTGTGTGCTGTCTACATGCCCAAATGTGAGAATGGACGCGTGGAGCTGCCCAGCCAGAGCCTATGCATGGCCACAAGGCGCCCGTGTAGCATCGTGGACCAGGAGAGAGGCTGGCCCAACTTCCTCCGATGCGACAACACAGACAAATTCCCCATGGGCTGTTCGGTATGTTACGTTATGTTGCCTTATATAGCCTACAATATATATATATATATATATTCCTTGTTCAACTAAAATACTACAGTAGGAATCACCCAAACACACGATGCACTTAATCCTGCTTATTCTTTAGAAAGTCTAACATCATATTATTGTATAGCATAAGACAAAAAACGTACTAAGAGAGGCACTGTTATTGGATTTAAAGGACATCCTCACTACTCACCACCAGTGCTTGTAGTCTCCCACTACCCCTCCTCCTACCACCATGTACACAGTTAGACTACACAATGTGTTCAGCGGCCACTTTACACACATTACATTCAAAGATAAGCACATTTGTACAAGATGACATTTCTCGTATACGAAGCCTGTTCCCGTCTTGTCTGACATGAGCCCACTTTCCCCCTTCTCCTCCCTGCCAGAACGAGGTGCAGAAGCTGAAGTTCAACACGTCGGGCCAGTGCGAGGCTCCACTGGTGAAGACCGACATCCAGTCCAGCTGGTACAAGGACGTGGAGGGCTGTGGCATCCAGTGTGACAACCCACTGTTCACAGAGGAGGAGCACAATGACATGCATGCCTACATCGCCTACTTTGGCTCCATCACCCTCCTCTGTACCTTATTTACCCTGGTGAGACCCTATTACCCTCATCTTTACCTTATTTACCTTGGTGGGACCCTATCACCCTCCTCTGTACCTTATTTACCCTGGTGAGACCCTATCACCCTCCTCTGTACCTTATTTACCATGGTGAGACCCTATTACCCTCCTCTGTACCTTATTTACCCTGGTGAGACCGTATCACCCTCCTCTATACCTTATTTACCCTGGTGAGACCTTATCACCCTCCTCTGTACCTTGTTTACCCTGGTGAGACCCTATCACCCTCCTCTGTACATGATTTACCCTACAGCTAGGGATGTGTAGAAACACTGGAATAATGTTCAGGGACCTTAAATAGAGCAATGCGTATTATCTTACAATCACTGACTGCACCTCTTAAGTTTATACATGTAACAAATCTCAGAAGACATACCGCGTATACACGTGTATTACAGTATCAACAATTTATTTGAGTGACTTTTCTGCTATTACAGGCCACGTTTCTCGCTGACTGGAAGAACTCTAACCGCTACCCGGCTGTAATCCTCTTCTACATCAACGCTTGTTTCTTCGTGGGCAGCATCGGCTGGCTGGCCCAGTTCCTGGATGGAGCACGCAAGGAGATTGTCTGCAAGAGTGACAATACCATGCGACTGGGAGAGCCCTCGTACGTAAATAGAGCTAAGACTGCAGTGTAATATGGGTTGTTACCATAATGGGCAATTGTGGTTAATTTTGACATGCATCTGATTTATCTCCAAACTGCGGCATTTGTGGCCAAAATCTAGTTCTGCCGATCTCCACTGCAGACTACAGTATAATGCAGAGGTCTTCAACACGGGGTCTGGGACCCCTAGGGGGTTCTCAGTGGTCCTGCAGGGGGTCCACCAAATTATTTGATCCCAAACTTATTTTCTATCAAAAATTAAAATGTCAGAAAATATACACTACACTGTACAAATACAACATGTGCTATAAATATATAAATCTGTCAATTATTTTAATGGCTTAGTTAGTGGTCTATTTTTATACATGGCACCATAGCCTGCCCTACACATTATTGTTGGCCCGGCAACTAAATATTTTATACCATATGTGATAGGGGTCACTGTGCCGTGTTTCTATCAGCCAAGGCTAGAAAAACGTTAAAGACCATTGGAATAATGTAAACAACCCATCAAACAAGTCTGATACATTATCTATATAAGTATATCCCATGTCAAGCTCATATTTAATTGTTTAGATGAGAAACCCCTGGTGAAAGAAGCCATGTTTAAATTGGTAGATCAAATGAGTATAAGTATTTGTTTAGTATATTTATTCCTTCCTTTCTTCCTTCTTATGGATAGATAAAATAATTAATAATGAAAGAGAGAAAAGCAGTGAATAAACGACTATATAAGAAATGTCTCCTCCTGTTTTGGTCAAGGTCATCTGAGACGCTGTCGTGTGTCACAATCTTCATCATTGTCTACTACTCCCTGATGTCTGGGGTGATCTGGTTCGTCATGCTCACCTACGCCTGGCATACGTCCTTCAAGGCCCTGGGCACTACCCACCAGCCTCTATCTGGGCGAACCTCTTACTTCCACATGGTTACATGGTCCATCCCCTTTGTCCTAACCGTGGCCATCTTAGCTATTGCAGAGGTAAGCAAGATATCTCCCTAAGAACAACTTAGATATCGTTACAGTATCGCACAGTGAATGAATGGACTGCTTTTATTATAGGTCCGCATTTTAATCACTGAATACATAGATATATTGGTTTCTGAAGACGTTTATATGTGCATGCACAATGTGCGAATGTAAATAAACAGTATCTGTAGTGAAATATGAGCACACTGTCTCCTACATAAGATTATCCAATTCATTTCTCAGGACTGTCTGTGTCTGCATCTGAATGTAGTCATCGTGTCTTTTCTCATGCTATTGTTTTTGCAAAGGTGGATGGAGATTCAGTAAGTGGAATCTGTTTTGTGGGCTACAAAAACTACCACTATCGGGCTGGCTTTGTCCTGGCACCCATTGGTGCGGTGCTTGTAGTTGGTGGCTACTTCCTCATTCGGGGTGAGTCTGTTTTTAGTTTATAAGCTCAGGTGGGCTACTCACATCAGCAAACAAGGAATATGAGGGGTGCTTAACAACAATGACAAAAATCTAACAGTCACGTCGACAACTTTTTAATCCAATATAAAATAAACATAACAACTGATTTTTGTATTACAAAGTTGTCAACACGATTGATTCCATCTTGATTTTTTGAGTGCTCCAACTATCTCTTGCTTTAGTGGCAAGTAAGCTACTCTGTTTTAGGTTTTTAGTTTGTTTAGATAGCCTACATGGTTTTTTACCAATGCAAAGTATATAAAATCATGTTATTCTATGTAATTGGTCACAATAACAAAGTATGTGCTCTGATATCTCTTCTCAGGGGTTATGACCTTGTTTTCCATTAAGAGTAACCACCCTGGACTTTTAAGTGAGAAAGCTGCCAGTAAAATCAACGAGACTATGTTAAGGCTTGGTATGTTGTTTTCTGGTTTTATATCTGCTTTGTGAACTACGTTTTGCCTCATAGTGCTGGTTTAAAACATGAATGCAGGTTTAAAACATGTAAACCCAGTTGAAACAGTGTCCCATGCTTCAGTAATATGTTAATATCTGTTTTGTTTCTCCCCATAAGGTATATTTGGATTTCTAGCTTTTGGCTTTGTCTTCATCACATTTGGCTGCCACTTCTATGACTTCTTCCATCAGGCTGAATGGGAGAGAAGCTTCAGAGAATATGTTTTGTAAGCTACATTTCTCTCTTTAAGAAGTCAATTTCAAGAAAAGTAAAAGCAGGTCATTACAATACCAAAGCAAAACAAGGCAAGGCCAGTTGGACATTTGGACTAATTCCTGTTATGTTAACAAAGATGGAAAGTAACTGGACTTTGTTAGTTGCAACAAATGTAACAAAATATATGAGTCTACAACATGCACAAATCTGGCACCTCTGGTTTGAGGCAACATTCTCATTGGGTCAAAGTAAGCTCTCTTTCGAGGATAAAGCACATTAAACAAGATGCTATTAAGAAATATGTGTCACTTTGCTGCAGACATATTAATGAATGCGATAGTATGAATGTAATTATGCACTAGAATGTAACTTCACTACTTTATTAGGTATGCATCTCTTTATTAATGCTACACAGTCAAATTACACGTTTTTCCTGTGGGACGGGAGAATACACATAATCAATGGAACTCTATTGTGCTGGCATGAATGTTCACAGTGTGGGCGGGTGAGCTGGGAGTGGCCAGAACACCCACATAGCAGGAGTGGGTGGGTGTGTAACATACACATTGTGGGAGCGGGCAGTAATGGTCATATATCCAGCAGGGCAGGATTAAGAAAACAGTCCTGTGCAGGGCTCATGCTCTATTTAAATAGAATCACTAGCATGCACTCTGCAATAAAACACACATATAAGCAACCTGTTGGCGGTAGTGAATGCAGCCCTAATCCCCCATGTGTTGACATTGGCTGAATAAGTATTAATTTCTAAGAAATATAATCCTCTCCTTTCCAATCTGACATGTTAAAGACTGGCCTTTTCCACATTCCCAGCAATCTAATACACTTTCATTAATAAAGACTCTACGGTGGTTATTTTGTGAGGTAACTACATAGAGAGAGATTTTGTGTTCCACTCATAGCGTTATCACATCTATGGTTTGTTTTAATCAGGTGTGAGGCTAACGTCACCATCGCTTCTCAGACCAACAAACCATTACCTGAGTGCACCATTAAGAACCGTCCCAGTCTCATGGTAGAAAAGATCAACCTCTTCTCAATGTTTGGGACCGGCATTGCTATGAGCACCTGGGTTTGGACCAAGGCCACGATCCTTATCTGGAAACGCACCTGGTGCAAGTAAGGATGGGGGAATGGAATTGAAATCCTTTTCTGATTTGGTCATATACATTTAAAGACAAACCACTCAAATATTAAAAGCGATCATTTGCATTGTTTTTTATAACATCAATAATGATAATGTAAGTCTGATTGGGGCTTAAGTCAAAAGGTACGCAGAGCCATTAGAGGCATGTTTGGAGACTGTTAATCGTTTGTTTGTAATAGAGCCCACAATAGGTGACTTTCACTATGAATTGTTCTTTTTCTATTAAGACCTATTAAAAATTCCAACATTTTCCTGTTAGAAATTAGCTTTCAATTTGACATAACACTGTAATTTGGAAACAGAACAGACACTCCTCTCCAGTACCCCTTTAGTGATAAGTCCACAATAACAGCCAGTGTTGTGTTGTGTTGTGTTGTGTTGTGTCTTGTCTACACAGTCGCATGTAGCACTCTCACAAAGATCTGCATCAAATATAAATATTTGTGAGTCTGTCTAAAATTCCATCTGGGTGGCATTTTCCATGCTCAACAACAAGACAGAATGCAGTGAAATTCCAACCACATTGTTTAAAGGCAATACAATATTTGAATTGTTATTGGGCATCTCAGAAATGTCGCAAACCTACAGTGCAGTGCCTATTTTCCTGGGAACATTTTATTTCTGAATATTTTCTTTTTTGTTGTTGTGCCAGGATTATTGGCCGGAGTGATGATGAACCTAAAAGGATCAAGAAGAGCAAGATGATTGCCAAGGCCTTCTCGAAGCGCAAGGAGCTCCACAAGGACCCAGAGAAGGAGCTGTCCTTCAGCATGCACACTGTGTCTCATGAAGGGCCTGTTGGTGAGTGGGAACTGTACATTAAGGTTTATACAGTAGCTGCATTTTGTTCTAAACTGCACTAGGTTGGGATATGGAGTCATACGGAAATGTTGACATTGTTGAAAATGGGGCACTATGCATTATGGCTTATATTGAACTACAGGAGTAGAGTGTGTTCAGTTATTAAATCAGTCCATTTGTGTTGTATACATAGCTCCACCAAGTGGAAACAAGTAGTACTCGAAAAAAAAAAACAGATTGATATATTTTACTAAAATATTTTAGGTTATTGTTTCAGAATCATTTATCTTTTTTTTACTAGGCTGAATGGGGTTTCCTCATACGTTTATGTCTGGTATTTATGCCGTAATTATTGTCTTAGCCTTGTCTTGTAATTATTGTGTTATCTTAACAATGTAAAGCTAACTTCATCTGGCCGTGTAAACAGTTAGGCTAATGTAGTCAACATGCTTGGTTTCCTTAGAATAATCTGAGCCACCGCACTGAACCAGCACAGAACCAGCCACACCTGCATATTATCTGTAGGTTATCCATTGATGTTTCTATACTGTTTCTACGCTTGTAGCTGGAATCAATTTTGAGCTGAACGAGGCCTCCAATGACATGTCATCTGCTTGGGCGCAGCATGTCACCAAGATGGTGGCCAGGCGGGGAGCCATTCTGCCCCAGGATATCTCAGTGACACCCACTGGCACCCCAGGTGAGGACCAGCTATCCTGGTTCCTGGTAGGGACTCAGTAGAGCGAAGCGTGGCCATTTCCGCATTTCCACATTTCCACTCATGGAATGATGTAGAGATGGGAAACAGAGAGGGTTCAATGGACGACACCGCATTAGATTTTTTAAAGCGCGTGGGGGAGGGGGGGAGGACTTTTCACTATTTATGCAGACTAGAATGACCCAGCGTTCCATGTTAGGATGCAAGTCAATGGGGAGGTACACTTATTTCACCATAATATTGGCCACTACTGTGTGGGAGAAGTTTGCAGAAGACATGGAGAAGGACTTTTGGTCGGCAGCAAGGTGTTTCTGGAAAACCATCCGCCACCTCAGGAGGGGGAAATGGGGAACCATCCAAGCTGTGTACAGTAAGGATGGGACATGTTGACCTCAACTGAGGAGGTAAATATATGGTGGAAGAAACACTTTGAGGACCTCCTGAATCCAACTAAGACGCCCTCTGTGGTAGAGGCAGATCTGGAGGCTGATGGGGGATTATCGTCAATTACCGTGCTGGAAGTCACTGAGGTAGTCAAACCACTACGCAGTTGCAAAGCCTTGGAGATTGAGGAGATTCGTCCATAAATGCTGAAAGCTCTAAGTGCAGAGGGGATGTCTTGGATGACACTCCTCTTTAACATTGAGTGGAAGTCAGGGACAGTGCCTAAAGAGTGGCAGACAGGGGTGGTGGTTCCCCTCTTCAAAAAGGGGGACCAGAGAGTGTGCCAATTATAGGGGTATCACACTACTCAGCCTCCCTGGTAAAGTCAACTCTAAGGTGCTCGAAAGGAGGGTTCGGCCAACAGTCGAACCTCATATTGAAGAAGAACAATGCGGTTTCCATCCTGGTCATGGAGCAACGGACCAGCTCTTTACTCTCGCAAGGATCCTGGAGGGGACAGGATATCAAGGCATAGTCGTGGTGGGTAGGGGTTACGGTTCGGTGGCCTGGGGATCTCTTGATGATGTGGTCCTGATGGCATCATCGGCCCGTGACCTCAACTCACTGGATCGGTTTGCAGTTGAGTGTGAAGCGGCTGAGATGAGTATTAGCCAGTGTTGGGCAAGCTACATTGAAAATGTAGTGAGCTAAGCTACCAGTTACTCTACATTAAATTAAGCTTAACTACACTGAAG